>JAEAOA010002040.1:257500-310649 GCA_016746295.1 Potamilus streckersoni | reverse complement strand
TGTATGTATGTATGTATGTATGTATGTATGTATGTATGTATGTATGTATGTATGTATGTATGTATGTATGTATGTATGTATGTATGTATGTATGTATGTATGTATGTATGTATGTATGTATGTATGTATGTATGTATGTATGTATGTATGTATGTATGTATGTATGTATGTATGTATGTATGTATGTATGTATGTATGTATGTGTGTGTGTGTGTGTGTGTGTGTGTGTGTATGTATGTGTGTGTGTGTATGTGTGTGTGTGTATGTGTGTGTGTGTGTGTGTGTGTGTGTGTATGTATGTATGTATATATGTGTGTATGTATATATGTGTGTATGTATATATGTGTGTATGTATATATGTGTGTATGTATGTATGTATGTATGTATGTATGTATGTGTGTATGTATGTATATATGTGTGTATGTATGTATATATGTGTGTATGTATGTATATATGTGTGTATGTATGTATATATGTGTGTGTATTTGTTTGTGTATGTATGTATGTATATATGTGTGTGTATTTGTTTGTGTATGTATGTGTGTGTGTATTTGTTTGTGTATGTATGTGTGTGTGTATTTGTTTGTGTATGTATGTATGTATATATGTGTGTATGTATGTATATATGTGTGTATGTATGTATATATGTGTGTGTATTTGTTTGTGTATGTATGTATGTATATATGTGTGTGTATTTGTTTGTGTATGTATGTGTGTGTGTGTTTTAGGTATCCGTAAGATGTCGACATAGGCTTGTTGAGACATAATGCTTCTATAGGTTTATGTAGAAACAGTCATGAAGTTTTACAAGCACAACGTTTTTATTTTTTAATTGTTTGTTTTGTCTATGTCTTGTGTATGCCCTTGCAAAAGACTCATATGAGTCGTAAGCGCTCAGGCTAGTTAGTTTTGCACTGTTCGTCGTCAGCTTAAGTAGTAGAGGGAAATGAGAGTTTTGGCCCACCACCCCCACACCTCCTCCCCCACCACCGCCAAATCCCCATTTCCCTATACTACTACTATGTAGACAGATATTTTGGAACCAGACAAAACAACAGGTGTTGGAATGCGATAAGCTCTGTCAACAGAAGTGACGAATTTGTTAGAACAGCGTATGTGTGGAATATGATTATTCTAAAGACAGCAAATGGGTTTTACCACAAATTTTTTATCAGATAACAGGATGAAAATTAAACTGTGCATTAGAACGTTTCAGTTAACAAGGCGGAAATTAAACTAGCATTAGAATGAAAATGATATTATTTTAGTTATATTATATCTTAAGTTTAGATAAAATTTTATGTTACTCATATTTTTTGTGATATTTTTTTCATACTTGCTAAACCTCATTGGTAGAATATCTGTTAACATATTGTCAATAATACGAAATTCACGTAATAAATCATCCATATTATATTTAACTCCTCGTAGGTAAGACCGGATCTGATCAAGTAGTTTCTTGTAAGTTTTAATTGATGTTAAACAACCGTGCTTCTTTATCAAAAGTCTTGGTTCTACTTTTTTATACGCCGCTGTAAGTGAAACACCAATAGCGGATATGATTAACAGAAAAGGATTTAATGATCCCCCACTTGAAATTATACCAGAACTGGTCATTAACAAGGGTAGATAAGATATTACTCGAAGGATCTTGTTGTAGCATTTGTAACATTTTTTCACGCACCAAAGTTTTTTATGATAATATTTATAGTATTGTATTAATGCGTCTATATCTTGTTTTGGAATATCTTTTGAAATATGATTGAAATCAACTATACTTCTTTTCATTATAATATTAGTTCACATAGTCCTATGTTTGGTTAATCCATAATAAGAGCTGGTTGTTCAGCTATAAATTCCAAACATCAGATAAAAATTGCTAATTTTAAAGTTTTATCAACTGGTTCAAGTACAAATTTTTCTTCAGAATTTTTGTTTATTATTACAGATAATACTCCAGATGAGTCATCATTTGGATGACGAAATAGATATTTGGTAGATATTCTAAACTTTGCACTGCTAAGCACTGACAATCTATACACACCGGTAACTTCTGCAATATATTTGATAGAATTAGTTTTTGGTGTCCACCCAGTATAACCAGTATCAACAGTATACACAATATTTTTAATCTGTTTGTGAGGAATTTTAACCATACTCGTTTTCTCAACAATACTAGGAATTCCACTAATAATATCATTGAGTTTTGTGTTAATATCATTGAGTTTTGTGTTAATATTAGCGAGTGTAATGTTAACAATTGATGGATTTCCAAAAAAATCATCTTTAAGCGTGTTTATGTTTCTACGAAAATTTAAAAACTTTTTTTACGTGACCAGTAAATTCATTTTTGAGCGCTGTTATTTCATTACTGATTGGAACGTCCTGATCATCGACATATTTCTTAGTTACAGCGTCTCCATCTGTAGTTGGATATCCAAGATCTGTAATCTTGTTCTGGTTCATAACAATATTCCCATTAAATAAATCACCAGCTTTTTTTTAACAAAATCATTTACTGACCTACCAGAATCTTGTATCTTACCTTGATTGTTAAAAGTCATGATATTATCAGCAACCGCATTAGGAATTCGTACAAGTACATGAGGCAGTTTTACATCACTCGTTTTTAATCGTCCTTCTTTGTCCTGGAAAATGACGACTTCATCTGGTTCTACACAGGTAAGATTTAGTAAATTATTGATTTCATTTTTGAGCTGATCAAGAGTTGCATATTTGGATAAGTCACCTTGGTAACCTTTTGTGGATAAATCTCCTGATAGTGTTCCAAATTTTGTATAGTAATTCCTTATTTACTGTCTTAGATAAAATTATCAACACTAGTTTAATATTATACACTCTGGCAAAATCGTCGATATTAAACTTTGATACAGAGAAGCTGGTGAAACACAAACATAACAAAGAACTTCCTGATTGTCATTATCTTATTGTTGGGCGAACTGGATCAGGAAAAACAAATTTGCTTATGAACTTGCTTCTTGGCGATAATTTTAACCACGATAGAGTCTATATTTACACAATCAAACCACAGAAAGATAAGTATGAGTTATTAAGCGATTATAATGACAAACTTCGTGATGAACTTAAGGCGGGTGAAGATTTTTTTATAATTAGGCAGCCAGAAGACCTTATTCCAGTTAATCAACTTGATGCAGATGAACATAAGATAGTAGTTTTTGACGATATTCCGCTAAATAACATGGAGATGAACAAAATAAGATCGTATTTCTCACTGTCACGTAACAAACAATGTAATTCTGTTTATCTCGCTCAAGGATTTTATAATGTTGACAGATTTATTCGGCGAAATACGGGTTGTTTTATATTATTTCCAGGACTGAACAATGTTGACGTTAGAAATATTGCAAGCGAACAATGCGGTGACGTGACAAAAGTTAAGTTTATTGAACTTTACCATAATGCTACAAAAGATAAATGCAACTTTTTTCTTATTTGATAAACTTACAAGTGATCCAACTAAAATGTTTCGCTGTTGTATTGACACTTACTTACAGTAAGGGTTTCAATTTTATAAAATTTATAATAATAATAATGGACAAACGAGCAAGATACAGACAACACATAGAAGATCTAAAAAAAACTTGCTCAATCTCAGACATCGCTTAAGCAAAAAGTACAACAAGCACGACGTGGGCAAGTAACCGCTACAGAAGCAACAGCTACAATTTTGAAGCCGGTTACTGAAGCACTATTAGGTAACCAACCTGAAACTAAACCACTGTCAGAAGAAGAACTTAAACAACTGCAGGAAAAAGGCTTGGTTGGAATTGTTAAAGAACAACAGGAAGCAGCTGCTGCAAAACTTGTTACTAGATCTGATGAAGAAAAAAGAAAACTAATTGAGGCATTTACAGCAAATATAGCTGATCCTGCGGCTAGACAAGCTGAAACAGATCGATTGATAAACAATCCGCTGGAACTTGAGCGAAGATTAGGAGAGTTAACAACGCAAGGAATAACAAATATTATAAAAAATTTATCAGGAGATATAAAAGATATTAAAGAGGAGCAACAAAGAGTGGGTGAGCTGACTGTAAAGTTTATGAAAGTTGGAGATCAAAGATTTTATTTTACAAAAAGAGCAAATGATGAGATAAAAGGTATTGAATATGATGATTTTTTACAGAATGAAAATATAAGGGGTATTGATGATATAAGCAAGTGGACTGGTGTAGAATATCAAACATTACTCGATAGATTAAATGTAATATTTAAAGACGGAGCTGCTGCGAAAGATGAATTAAATACGGTTACAGAGATTGATAATATGATTCCACTTTATGAAAGAATGAGATATGGTGTTATTGCCCTCACTTTTAAAAAAACAGCAAAAATAGTAGATTAAAACCTTTTGGTAAAGGGTGGAGTTATAAAAGGAAATTTTTTACTTTTGATAAAACTCGTGTAGAGAAAAGTAGAGAAGTAAGAATAGGAACTGGTGTAAAGGTATTTACATCAACTACTGAAATGATAGGTAGATTAATGTTATTAATAACATCAAAGGAAGCTGGGAATGTTAGTGTTGAACTTGATAATGAAATCATTGACATACTTGATCATCTAAGATCGAGTGAATTATTAACATCTGACGAATATGAAACTTTACACCGCGACTTAATCGCGGAGACTTAATTTTGTAAAATGATATAATATTAAAGGAATGAAAACAACATTATTATTAAACTCTAGTGAGTCTGCGATAGATAGCGCAAATTTTTCAGTAAATTATTTACCACCTATCCAACTAGATCCTACAAAACAATATGAAATTGGATTAATTTCTTGTACTTGCTGGAATGCTATACCTAACGTGAAAAATGATGTTAATGATGAAATGTATTTTACTATGATTACAACATCTAGAATATCTACAACAAAAAAATAAAAATTCCGCAAGGAGCTTATAATATGATGGTTCTAAACAAGTCAATCAAACAGCTCATCACAAAAGCTGACGGTGTGGCTGATAATTTTGATTTGGCAGCAAATTATAACACATTGCGAACTAGGATAACTTTGAAAAATATAATAATCAGTCTTGAACCAAGAGAAAGAAGTATTGCACTACTGTTAGGATTTACTGAAAAACTTACACTGCACTTGATCAGCCTATTACATATGACAGTGAACTGCCAGTAAATATAACAGAAGTAAATACAATATTAATAAATTGCTCTATTGCTTCTGGCTCTTATACATCAAAAGGCAGCAAAGGTCAAACGATTTACAGTTTCTCACCTGAAGTTCCGCCAGGTGCTTACATGCAAATAACTCCACGAGATATTATCTATTATCCTTTAAATGTTGAAAATCAAATATCAAGTATAATAATGCAGTTGACAGATCAGTCAGGAAAACAGATGGAATTGAATAATGAAGTTGTAACTTATTATTTACATCTACGCGAGCAAAAGTAAAAATTATGCAACATCAAATATAATGAAACAAAGAAAAATGTTTATCGAAGGAAAATAATAGGAGGATTTTTTGGAAATATTTTTAATAAAGTTATTGAAAATATCCCGGGTATAGCACGTAAAGTTGCGCCAATTGCTATTGACACTGGTAAAGCTTTTGCAACTGGGGCTGCATCTGCCGCTGGGACTGCGGTGGGAAAAAAATAGCTAATAAAATAAAAAGTGATCCACCGACTGCATCTGAAATAAAACAAGCTATCTCAGAAATCGCTCCAACAAAAGAAACTCAAAAAGCTATAATAACAACAACAAAAAAATTATTATCACCAAAGGGTGAGCAGATCAAACAAAAATTAATATCTAAAGTAACAGTGCCGCAATAAAATTTTATATAATCTAATAAAATAAAATGTCTGTTAAAATTATCTCGAGTTAACAGAAACTTATGCCATCGACAATGATGTGACAGAATTCGAGTTTGTTGAGTATCTTGATGGAAATGCTAACGAACCAAATAAAGCTGTTATTAGAACCTTTAATACCAGAGATGAAGATGTATTTCTACTGCCACATAAGGCTATGTTAGAAGTTCGTGGTAAGATTATGACAGTAGCCAATCCACCTGCTGCAATTGCAGTTGGAGCAGAAGTAGCTCTTATAAATAACGGCTGGTGTTTTTTCAAAAGTGCTAGATATCAACTGGCCAATCAAACTATAGAAGATATTTCAAGTCATCTACAAGTTGCAAGTACAATTTTAAATATGATTTCGTTTTCCGACGATTACTCAAGATCAACTGCAACTAACATGATGTGGTTTAAAGATACTGGACGGGGTATAGTTGAATCAACCGAATTTTTAAAGAGAGGCGCTATAGTACATGGAGCTGATGCTGATGCAAATGCTGTAATTGTGAGAAATTTTCTCATTGCTAATGCAGACGCGCTAGGTATTGCTGCACCAGGTGCAGCTGCTAATGCAGACGCTACAAGAGTTTCTCTTACAGCAGCTTTTAATAATCTAGATATAATACCACCAGCTGCAGATGCAAACGGTACTGCGATGTTTAATTTACTTCTTAACACACTTGACGTGAGATATCCACGCTATAACGATGGTTTTGCTAGGCGAAGAAAACTTTCAGAAAGATCACGTCAAATTACAATGATGCTTCCACTAACTATGATTTTCGGCTTTAGTCGCGATCATGATAAAGTATTCCGTGGAGTAAAACATACTCTTATTTTAGATCGAGCAGACCAATACGATTGCATTTTAAGATCTGGAGGGGCTGATGTTCAGTTTATCATAAACAAACTTGCTTTGTGGATGCCACGTATAACACCATCAATCACTAAAATGTCAGAACTAAATAGTACGCTTGATAAACATACAAACAGAATTTATTTTAAGAAGCATAAGATATATCAGACAGCGGTTCCAAACACTACTGACTACACATGGAGGGTCACAACATCAAGCGAACAACTGCCGAGAAATATCTTTGTCGTATTTCAACAGCAAGTCCGACGAGGTAACCAACAACAAAATAATGCAATATTTGATCACTCTGATGTCAGACGAATATACGCTAGATTAAATTCAAAGCAATATCCAGAACGAGCTATCGAGTGTAATTTTGCTGATGACGTTAATAAAAATATTTCTCGACCGTACATGTACCTGCTTGACGCAATGCAAAAATATCAAGATGTTGAAGATGGAACTCAAATATCAGCAGAGGAATTTCGTACGCTTTATGCTATATTTCATTTTGATGTTAGTAAACATAGCGAGCGAGCTGTAGACAGCACAGCGGATATTGAAATTACCTGGACACTTGGGGCGGTTCCAATAGCACCGTTGTACGTATAAGCATTAGTGATTAGTGATAGATTTATCACAGTAGATTCTATTGGAGGTAAAATGACAGTTCAAGTTTAATCTACAGTTGTTATATAAAATCGCAAAACTTATTGTAAAAGAAGTATATTTGACCGATGGTCAAGTTAAAAAATTAGTAGCTGCTATTGCAAAGCGAGAACAGGTATCATTAAAAATCAATCCTAATATTTCTGATGGTGTTTTAACAAAATCAATGCTAACAAAAAATCAAGTAAAAAAGTATGGTCGTAAAAAAAACCTTTGTTTTAAATTTGAGTGTTGCACAAATGACAGCGATGGCAAACGACATTGTCGTTAAAGGTGGTTTTCTTGGTCCAGCATTATCAGTATTAACTAGTACAATATAATACCTAAAATTTTACCAGTCTTAGGCACATTAGGACTAGGAGCAGCGTCTGGAGCAATATCTGGCGCAACGAAGAAAGCAGTCGAAGGTAATGGTATCATTCGTGGAAGTGAAATAAAAAAATTGTAAATTTTATGTAAATGATATATTATAATGCCACAAAAGAAAAAGAAATCGCCAACAACAAAAAAAAGAAAACAACAAAAACAAAATCGCCAACACCAAAATGCAAATGCATATGCAATCAACCAAAACGAAGAGGAATTATTCCGTTCGCTCCACTTTTGGCGTGACTAGCGGGAAGTCTGCTGCCAAATCTTTCAGGGATAGGACGTGCTCTAACGTTACCGGGAACTCGACCACCCCGTTGAGTAATTTTGATATCATTGATAAGTTAAAAGCGGTTCCTGGATTTCACGGAGTTTATTCTACAGATGATCTCGCAGCAATAAAATCACCATCAGCTGAAAGTTCGTGTGTTATTAATATACAAGATTTTAGTGACGGATACGGCACGCATTGGGTAGCAGTTTTTAATAATAATTATTTTGACTCGTTTGGACTTCCTCCAAGCGATGTAATAAAAAAGTATATGAAGAAAAAATTTAAAAAGATATATTATTCATCAAATCAACTCCAACCTGTTGGAACGTCTGCTTGCGGATATTATTGTATTATGTTTATCCAACAGATGAGCAGAAATCTTAATTTTTTAAAATTTATTTTACAGTTTGACAAGCATCCTTCTCACGCTAATGATGAGATCGCAATAAATTTTATCTAAACTTAAAAATATAATAATGTCAACATACTGTCTCAAGTGTAGAACTAAAACAGAAAATATTAATGAAACAACAGAAAAAACAAAAAACAGGATAATATTAAAAATTTTTGTGCAGTCTGCTGAAAAAGAAAAAATATGTTTATAAAGAAAGTGTCCCCAGCGACAGTATCCTCAGAGATGTAGCTAGGATCTGGTTATCCTGATATTATTTTAGTCGACGACTAAAAATATAGAATGATAATCAACTGTGATTCTGACAGAGATTTGTGTCTTGAGCAAAATAAAATTGTCGCATACTGTCAATGTTGTAACAACAGAGAAATAATAGGGTCAGGTATAGATATACATAAAATTATTGGAAAATTACCAAAACCAAAAGGCGGTTGGACATTGCCAGGTCATCGGTATACAGGACCTTACAATCCGTTAGATCAACAACTAGATGAAAACGACAATCCATTGCCAGGACAAGAGCCTTATAATCAAGTGGATGCAATAGCGATGCGTCATGATATCTGTTATCGTGATCATGAAAACTCGAAAGCAGATTTTGATAAAGGGATGTTAGACGAATTACGTGAAATGGAGCCAACAAATCTACGAGAACGTTTTGATAGAAGATTTGTTCAGGGAATGATAGGAGCAAAATATATAAAAAAGTATACGATGATCTTGCAGTCGAGCTGCACAGACCTAAAAAAAAGTTTCCACGACGTAAAGTTGTCGCTAATGGTGTAGATGATATCTGGGCAATAGATTTGGTGGATGTATCCAATCTAGCTCAGTTTAACGTTGGCGCTGATGGTGCTCCAAAAAGGTATTTGTTTAATGTTATAGATGTTTATAGCAAATACGCTTTCAGTGTACCTGTTTCGGATAAGACAGGGACTTCAATGACTGATGCGATAAAACAAATAATAACGAGTACAGAAAGAAAACCGAATAAAATCTGGACTGATCACGGATCCGAGTTCTTTAACAAAAAGTTTGATCACTTTCTAGAACAAAATAATATAAAAAAGGTATGTTACAGGAAACGAAGGTAAAAGCGTTGTTGTTGAGAGATTTAATCGCACGCTAAACGAGAAATTACACAAACATATGACAGCTAAAAACCCCAACAGGTACATCGATGACCTTTCTCAAATCGTAGGTGAATATAATAACACAAAACATCGAACCATCAAAATGTCACCTAATAATGCTATTAAAAATCCAATGTTAGCAAATGAAAACATGTACCGCAGACATAAATTTAAGGTTGGTGATAAAGTTAGAATTTTTTTGACAAAAAAGGTATTTGCAAAAGGATTTACTCCAAACTGGAGCGAAGAAGTATTTGTAGTTGTTAAGGTACTTTTCACAATACCTGTAACGTACGTTTTAAAAGATCTGGCAGGGGAACCGATCGTAGGTAGTTTTTATGAACAAGAACTACAGAAAACTGAGCAGGATGTTTTTATTATCGAGAAAGTGATTAGAAAAAAGGAAATAAAAGTCTAGTCAAATGGCGTGGGTATAGCGATAAATTTAACAGTTGGATCCCAACTAAACAGATTATGATATAATGTTATTATAAATTTTCTCATACTTTTGTTTGACAGATTTACATTTTACTGGTTTACATAACGATATTAGATACTGCTTACGATCGTCAGAGATCGTCATTAGATTAAAAATCTTGACAAATATGAAATGGAATTTGATATTTTTCTGTCGGCCTGTAATCTTTATGTTTAAGAAAGGTTTGATTAGCTGCCAAAACAGTTGTTGTTCGGCAACGGTAAAATTAAATTTCATTATTTTTTTTTGCAATGTGATACTTGACATTATATTGTTAAGTTGTTGGTCTGCTGTAATTTGATCTGTCAGCAACAGTGACTATTTCACCATCATCATCAGTTTCGCTGTTATATAAAATATCATCTTCATTATAACCAATAGATTTGTCTATGAAATCTTTGGAAAATGTGACCTCATCACTGACGACCTTATCGCTGGCGACCTTGTCGCTAGTATCTTTTTTGTAGAGTTCAGCGAGTCGTTTCATTTAGGCCATTATTATAATATATTTTTATCTAAATTATTGTTATAAGATGACAGATGAGATAAAATATCACCAAAAAGTTAATATATTAAATTACAACGAACTAGACGAAGCGGTAAGAAAATGTTTGTTGGGTTATAGTGTTGATGTTATTGTAATGCAAGGTGATTCTCATAAAATATTGCTAACAGAAGCAGAAAAAAATAAAATTAATGAAAGTGCAGTAACGACGTTAAATTTAATCACGATGATATCATAGCATTTGCTCATCATTGCCTGACTAAAACCGAGCTATCAAATATCATATCTAAAACCAATCCTAGCATCGTATTCTCTTAAAAAAGCTGATTTCATTACTCCATCAGCTACAAATTTTACTGCTCTGGAATTTATCTTATAATGCTTTGCCGCAGCTGTAATCGATTTGAATTCGATCTCCTCATCCGTTTCAAGGTTTTTTGAAATAACAGGTTTTGCTGGACATCTAAAATTAATACCAACACCTCGTCCTTTTCTTACATTTTCCTGCTTGGTCACTAGCTCCAGATTTCTCTATCGATTATCAGTTTTTACTTTATTAATATGATTAATAACCAGATCATTGGGTATAGATCCATTGAACACCTCGTAAACAAACCTATGTTCAAGATAAACGAACTTGATTTCTCGATGTTCCTCTAACAGTTACCCTGATATATCCCATATTACTCATAGTACCAAGAACATTTTTAGTTTTTCTGTTTCTAATAATACCGCGATCGTTAGCCTCGTACAAATCAAAGACAGGATATGGCTCAAACTCATCTTCTAAGGATAAGTTTTCAATGTTGTCATCAGTGACTTTATCGTTCACGTGATATACACGCTGTCCCTCTGGAATATCATCGCAAAACAACGTGTAAATAAAATCTTTTCTAAACATTGCAATCCTCTCGGCATTATCTCCCTTTACACTAATCGTATAACCCGCTGACGTTAATTTGCCAACAGATATTCTAGTTTTGATGTTAATAACTGAACCTAATGTATTTTCAGCGTATAAGTTGTATTTTGGGTGAACATTATAAATCTCTTGCTCACGTGCGCTTGTCAGATTTACTGTCATTATATTACAGGTGATATTTTTTATCTTTAATTGATTTTTAGCGCAAGCGCAGTATGAGATAAAGTTATACTTTGGGTGAATTTGATATGCTTCTTGCTCACATGTGTTTGTTAGATTTGCTGTCATTATATTATAGGACATTTTTTTTATCTTTAATTGATTTTTAGCGGATGCGCAGTGTGAGGAAATTATCAATTAGATATTACATTATAGTATAATAATGTTAAAATTGCGTGATATAGCTAAGAGAATCCTTATGGGAGAACCTGATAAAATAGCGACTGCTTTTGCAGGTTTTGATAATAGTTATCAGTTTGATAATCCAATTGTGTTAGTAAATTTTAATGCAGCAAATCTTTACCACCTACTACAGACAACTGTAAAACGTGAGCTCGAAAAATACAAAAGTATCAGATTATTTGTGCATTATCATGTTATATTTTCAAAGTTAGTTATAACGGAAGAATTAACTAACAAGGAAATTGCAGAACCTTATACGAACGCAAAATCAAGACGTGTTTTACTTGGGACTGATCTGTTATCACTATCTGATGAAATACACCAAGAAATCTGGAAAAAATTGAGGAATTCACTCAATTAGGTTCGGGTTGGAAGTTTGAAATGATCAAAGAAATATTGTTTCACACGATGAAATATAACGCATTACGATGTAGTTCATACATCGACCTGCCACCAAAAATAAAAAGTAAAAGATGTTGAATAAACATTAAAAACGTAGAAAACAAGTGTTTCCAATGGGCTGTTCTTTCCGCACTATTTCCAGCAGAAAAACACGCTGATCGCATTGAAAAATATATCAGTTATGTGTCTAGATTAAATTTTAAAGATATTAACTTTCCTGTGGCAGAAAATCAAATACCAAAATTTGAAAAGCAAAATAATGTTTCAATTAACGTTTTAGGACTAGATGAAAAAGAGGATGTATACCCGAGATATATTTCAGAAAAAGCTTCACAATCGAATATAAATTTACTGTTTTACAAAAATCATTACGTTTGGATTAAAAACTTTAAGGGACTAGTTGGTAAACAGTACAATAAAAATAGGAACAAAAAGTTCTTTTGTTACCGCTGCTTGCACGGTTGTACTAACAATGAAACATTACAAAATCATTTGCAGTACTGTAGTGATGTGCAAAGAATAACAATGCCATCTAAAAAAGATAGTGTGTTACAGTTTGTCCATCATAATCACAAACTAAAAATTCCTTTCGTCATATACGCTGATTTTGAGTGTTTACTTCAATCTGTACTTGGCGTAGAAAATAATCCTAATCAATCGAGTACAAGAAAAGTTCAAAATCATGTTCCGTGTGGAGTAGCGTATAAGGTAGTTTGTTGTACTGATTCTAGATTATCTAAACCAATTAAATTATATCGTGGTAAAAATTCAGCTATCTACCTTCTCAAGCAGTTGATTAATGAAGTTGATAATATTACTTATCGTTTGAAAAAAAAAAACGCCAATGTTAAAATTAACACCTCAACAAGAATCCGATCACGAGCAAGCAGAAATTTGTCATAGTTGTGAAAAAGCTTTTGATACTGACAACAAAAAATTACATAACCGTTGTCATTTGACTGGACAGTATCGTGGAGCGGCTCATAATCAGTGTAATTTAACATTTCATGCTCCAGATTTTATTCCGGTTATTCTTCACAATTTTCGAGGATATGATAGCCATATTATAGTAGAAGCTTTTGGTGATCCTGATATAAAATCTCGTCTAAAACTCGATAACGTCATCAAATGCATCCCAAATAAATTTGAAAAGTACATGTCAGTTACGCTAGGTAAATTGCGTTTTATTGACAGCCTGCAGTTTATGGCAGCCTCGTTAGATGAGCTAGTAAATGGTTGTAGTAAATTTGATAATATAAGAGACTGTTTTGGAGATAAATTTAATCTACTAGCTAAAAAAGGAGTTTTTCCATACAAATACCTCGACGACTGGAGTAAATTTGATGAAACATCTTTACCTGGCAAAGATAAATTTTACTCACAACTTAAAAATGAAAATATAACTGATGATGAGTACAGGTATGCACAAGATATCTGGAAAGAGTTTGATTGTGAGACTTTTGGTGATTATCATGATTTGTGTTTGAAAACTGACGTGTTATTATTAGCAGATGTTTTTGAAAATTTTCGAGAAGTGAGTTATAATAATTACGGACTAGATCCTTGCTGGTATTATTCTGCCCCTGGACTGTCATGGGATGCCCTGCTAAAGTTTAGTAAGGTAAGGTTGGAATTACTGACTAACGTGGATATGTTCAATTTTATTGAAAAAGGTATCCGAGGCGGTATTAGCGTGATAACAAAAAAGTATGCTGAAGCAAACAACAAATATTTGAAACAGTATAACCCTGACCTTCCTTCGAAGTATATAGTTTATCTAGATTGTAATAACTTGTACGTGTATTCGATGGCAGAACCAATGCCTCTTGGTGGATTTCATTGGATCACGGCTGATCGATTTCTATCGGAGACAGAACAAAAGATACCCGAAGATGTTTCCTATTTCGTTGAAGTTGATCTTGATTATCCAAATTCGCTACACAAATTACATAACGATTACCCTTTCTGTGCGGAATCGATGGTCATAAATTATAGTTTGTTATCAAAAGAACAACAAGCGTTAGCATCACCAAGGCAACATTCCATGGTCAAGAAACTAGTACTAAATTTACTTGATAAGAAAAATTACGTTTTGCATTACAAATTTTTAAAACAAGCAGTCGATGCTGGTCTTGTGTTGAGTAAAGTTCATCGTGTACTAAAATTTAATCAGTCGCCGTGGATGAGAGGTTATATTAACTCAAACACTTCAAGAAGGGCTGTAGCGAAAACAGAGTTTGAAAAAAAACTTCTTTAAACTGATGAACAATTCCGTTTTTGGTAAGACGATGGAGAATATTAGGAAACGCGTAAATATCGAAATAGTTAATAATGTCAATCGCAGAAACAAACTTGTGTCATACGATGATTTTGTGAGCATGAAAATATTTAATGAAAATCTTGTTGCGATACAAAGAAGAAAAGTAAATCTAAAACTAAACAAGCCGATCTATGTTGGAGCTCCAGTGTTAGATTTATCAAAGTGGCTGATGTACGATTTTCATTACACTTTTGTTAAAAATCAGTGGCCGGCTTGTAGATTACTGTTTACTGATACTGATTCGCTCGTATATGAAATCGAATGTGAGGACATCTATCAGGACATGTACAATAATCGACATCTGTTTGATCTTTCTGATTACCCACGAGACAGTAAATTTCATGACGACACAAATAAAAAGGTGATTGGTAAGTTTAAAGATGAAATGAACTCGAGCGCTATCAAATACTGTATCTTATTACGCAGCAAAATATATGCCGTATTATTGGACAATAATAAAATAACGAAAAAAGCCAAAGGTCTGCCTCGTGATTTTGTTAAAAATTTATGAAATTTGATGACTACAAGTACGCGCTTGATGGCGGTGTTAGTTTTATGAGAGCAATGGCAATTCGAACTAATCATCATAAGCTTGAAACAGATGTCATTATCAAACGTGGATTGTGTAATTTTGATGACAAACGTTATTGTGAAAATGGAGTAGATACATTTGAAATGGGTATTTTTATTATGACTAAAATTTTATCTAAACTTATAAAATAATGTTTGAAAATTTGACAATGACAAAAAGCTACAATAGTAACATCAAATATCTAATGATGGACGGTAAACAATTGACAGTTGAATTTAATAATGAAACATCAGGTATATATTTTAATGGAACACAAGACAAGTTAAAACTTTCGCTCATCAGATCTGATAACAGCGTGTATTTCAATTATTTCGAACAATTGTATCAAAAGTTGCTAGCGGAATTTAAAAACTTTCACAGCCCCATTAGCCAACAAAACTATACTAAACTCACAATTGATCTCGATCGGTCAAGGGTATATTTTATCAACAAAAATATCCTCAGAACAAACCAGAAATGAAAGATTTGTTTGAGTCCCATCGCTGTGTGAGCGGTAAAGTAAAATTTAGTATCTATAGTCGTGATAGTGAAGTATTTTTAATATCAACAGTTGGAGCATTAATCATTGGTAATGAGATATAAAATAATATCATTTTAATTCTAATGCTAGTTTAATTTCCGCCTTGTTAACTGAAACATTCTAATGTACAGTTTAATTTTCATTCTGTTATCTGATAAAAAATTTGTGGTAAAACCCATTTGCTGTCTTTACAATAATCGTATTCCACGCATGCGCTGTTCTAACAAATTCGTCACTTCTGTTGACAGAGATTATCGCATTCCAACACCTGTTGTTTTGTCTGGTTACAAAATATCTGTCTACGTAGTAGTAGTATAGGGAAATGACGGTTTGGCGGGGGTGGGGGAGTAGGTTTGGGAGGGGGCTTGTGGGCCAAAACCCTCATTTTCCTATGAGGGGGTGGGGATAATTTAGGACTATAATTTATACTTGTTTAAAGGGTAAAAAAGTGAGCTAAAACCCTCATTTAATTTATACTTGTTTGGAGGGTAAAAAATTTAAAGTGGGCTAAAACCCTCATTTCCCTATACTACTATGGTGTGTAATTGGTTTGAAATCCCATATAATAAAAATATTCCTTCCAACGTGTTGATATGGTGTGTAATTGGTTTAAATGCCATATAATAAAAATATTCTTTCCAAAGTATTGATGTAGCATATCATTTTTTCCCCTTTAACTTTACATTGCAAAAATAGTGCAATTTTTCACGATATTGAAATTTTGGTCTCGCAATTCATATTGCATTCACTTGAATAAAGGAACAACTTTACATTGTTAACAAGCAATTTGTTTCTGAATGAACTTAAGCAGATGTTTAGTGGACTGCCAAATATCAAAATATTGGCATATTCAGCGTTAAACATTTTTGATGCAATGTTTCAAATTTTGGCTAGCTATAGAAATAACATGCAAGTGATAGGCATAGTCGGTCTTTTTGAGCTAGTGATAAGAATGGAAAGAAATAGACTTACAATTTTATATCTTTATTTTCTTCAACATGTCTTTTATTAGCTCTGCAATTCCGATTTACATGAGCCATCTGTTCTCAAGCTTTATTCCACATTTCGAAATTGTACTGTAATTTCGAGTATATTCCAACTACAATTTTACCCTCGTTTCTGCACTAAAAAAAAAAATAAACATAACATTCCATAGCGTCTTGGCGATAATGGCAAATGAAAGACTTCATATTCCCCCCCATTATGATCTCAAACAATCAGTGACAGAAGAGAATACACTTGCAGATGTAAACACACAAGAAGGGAGAACATCGCTTCTTTATTCCGATAGATCTTTCATGTATAATTATCACAGACGTTACTGACTGAAATACGATGAACTTCCTGTAGATAAATCCAGTCCATAATCATGAAATTTCGTCGAATGAAAATAATACCAAAATCTATCCATTTCACATTCATTCCCAATATGACTCCAAATTTCAATTTTACGTACATCAAAACGACATTTTCTTTCTAAACGTATGTCTAGCGCGCGACCAAGTTCAAATTTATTTGGCTGGAGTTAACGTGTGCATAAATAATATTGTTATATAATGATGACTAAAAGCATGTGTATTTAGTTTGGAATACGGCATACATACAATTGTAGGTCCCCCGAGTGGCAGTTATCTAAAGTCCTATTCATTACGGATCACTACCATCTCAAATCTGTCTGCGTGGGTTCGAGTCTAAGATTTAGCGAATATAGATATGTGAGAAAGCACGCCAGTAGCTTCTCTTGGGTCGGTGGTTCTGTCCAGTGATTTTCCGGTTCCTTCCTCCACCATTAATACTGGCCACTATTTATAGCCTATTCTGTGCTGGAAAATGGCGTTAAGGCCCCAAAAGATCAACAATAACAACATTCAGTTGTTTCGTTTTTATAGTGTACTTTTGTTCACATAAATAAACATAGTGTAGAATACCAAAATGAGCTTATAATAAAAACGTTTTTTTTATATGCCTATTTTGGTATTCTACACATGCTTTTAGTCATCATTATATAACAATATTAGTCATCATTATTTAACAATGTTATTATTGCGCACGTTAACTCCTGCATTTGCATATGGGAAAATATGAACTCGTTTTGTCAGATGGAAATACTGCACTCCACAGGACGTGAAGTATATCCATCAGAAAAGCTCAATTATTTTTTTTCCTATGAATATAGTAACCTATAATAAATGTTTTGAACTTCAATGAAATAGAAATATTACTTCCAATATGTTAATATGGCGTATAATTTGTTTAAATTCCTATGTAATAGAAATATTCTTTCTAATGTGATGATTCATATACAAATACAAATATATGTATGTATGTATGTATGTATGTATGTATGTATGTATGTATGTATGTATGTATGTATGTATGTATGTATGTATGTATGTATGCATGTATGCATGTATGCATGCATGCTTGTATGCATGCATGCATGCATGCATGTATGTATGTATGTTTGTCTGTAAAACGTATAGTTAGTGACATTCGCACCATACACACACACACACATACACACACACACACATATATATATATATATATATATATATATATATATATATATATATATATATATATATATTTATATATTTATATATATATATATATAGATGCAATAAACTGAAGACAAACAGTACGAAACTAGTAACTAAATAGCCTAAGCGCTTTCGACTCTTAATGAGTCTTTTTCAAAGGCAAAACGAAACATAGTTACGACAAACAAATAAACACAAAAACGTTGCGTTTGTAAACCTCTACATTTCTATCTTCACATGTGCTAAAACTATAAATACAACCAGCTTGTATAGACTAGTTGCGGAAACTCATATTTATAGTTTTAGCAGATGTGAAGATAGAAATGTAGAGGTTTACAAACGCAACGTTTTTGTGTTTATTTGTTTGTCGTAACTATGTTTTGTATTTGCCTTTGAAAAAGACTCATTAAGAGTCGAAAGCGCTTAGGCTAGTTAGTTACTAGTTTCGTACTTTTCGTCGTCAGTTTATTGCATCTATTTTAATTAATCCCTGACAAACGTGATCCCTTGGTGGATCCAGTACGCTTGAGAGGGCTGTTATTCGCCATATGATTTGTATTCCATATATATATATATATATATATATATATATATATATATATATATATATATATATATATATATATATATATATATATATATATATTCATATACATGATGACGTTACAGCCATTCTGATAAAATTGTGACTGTAATTTTCTAAAATCCAAAATGATTTTGGATTTGGTTACAATTTGCTTGCAACCATACTGATAAAGTTATTACTAATATGCTGGTACATTACACTGATATTGATGAAGTCATGGCAGTAATATTCCTAAGCCCATACTGATGACGTTGTGGCAATTATATTCTTGCACACATACTGATGAGTAAATGGCTTTAATATGTTGACACTAATACTGATGACTTTATATATATATATATATATATATATATATATATATATATATATATATATATATATATATATATATATATATATATATATATAATAATAATAATAATATGAGTATATACAATGTATCTGTATATGTATTGTAACAGAATTATCCCAGGGACTTGGGTAGATCGTAAAGTGAATATACTTGTAGATACAACTGACCGTAGAACAGCGGATTTCGCAACGAACGCTTAACACTGTACCGGCTGTTCAGATTAGAAGCGGACATCAAGTTAGCCTTCAATGCCCCTAGTAAGAAAGATAAAAACCTCAGAGCCATTTTTATAGAACTGGAGAAAGCTTTCGATCTAGTTTGGAGCGTTGGGCTAATCACAAGGCTAAAACAATATGGCATCGAATGCAAAATACACCGATGGATAGCAAACTTTCTACAGGGACGGAAGATCCAAGTAAGAATCGGTAATCAATATTCTTCCAAGTATACATTGGATAACGGCACACCTCAGGGAAGTGTACTAAGCCAATCATTGTTCAATATCATGATTGTTAGCATCACAAACTATGTACCACGCCCAATTAACCTCTCACAATTTGCTGTTGATAGTAATACACGGCTAGCACGGCATTCAACAAACACCACATATGTACAACTACTCCAAGATTGACACTACTCCATATCCAATTGGGCCACATCACGGGACTTTAAAATCCTCTCAAAAAACCGTAGCCATCCTGTTTTTCAGACCCGGAACAAATCTACCAACACCGAAACTCCTACTGTAAGGTAAGCTTATCATTTTTGTTACAGACCAACCACGTTCTAAGGGATGACAATAGACGACAGATTAACCTGAAGACAGCATATAAAATCACTCTTTGAAAAATGTAAAAAAGATCTCAATCTCCTAAAACACACTAGAGGTACTAACTGGGGATGGGGTGGCGGACAAACAGACACTCATGCAACTGTATCGAGCCCTAATTAGATCAAACTTGACTGTGGATCCCAGGTGTATGATTCACACACTTCTCCATAAGCTAGAGAGTATACAATATAAAGCTAGAGAGTATACAATATAAAGCTAGAGAGTATACAATATAAAGCTAGAGAGTATACAATATAAAGCTAGAGAGTATACAATATAAAGCTAGAGAGTATACAATATAAAGCTAGAGAGTATACAATATAAAGCTAGAGAGAATACAATATAAAGCTAGAGAGTATACAATACAATGATTAAGGGTATACAATATAAAACTAGAGGGTACACAATATAAAGCTAGAGCGTATACAATATAAAGATACAGGGTATACAATATAAAGCTAGAGAGTATAAAAAATAAAGCTAGAGGGTATACAATATAAAGCTAGAAAGTATACAATATAAAGCTAAAGGGTATACAATATAAAGCTAGAGAGTATACAACATAAAGCTAGAGGATATACAATATAAAGCTAGAGGGTAAACAATATAAAGCTAGAGGGTACACAACATAAAGCTAGAGAGTATACAATATAAAGCTAGAGAATTTACAATATAAAGATATAGAGTATACAACATAAAGCTAAAGAGAATACAATATAAAGCTGGAGAGTATACAATATAAAGATAAAGGGTATACAATATAAAGCTAGAAAGTATACAATATAAAGCTAGAGAGTATACAATATAAAGCTAGAGGGTATACAATATAAAGCTAGAAAGTATACAATATAAAGCTAGAGGGTATACAATATAAAGCTAGAGATTATACAACATAAAGCTAGAGAATATACAATAGAAAGCTAGAGAGTATACAATATAAAGCTAGAAAGTATACAATATAAAGCTAGAGAGTATACAATATAAAGCTAGAGAATATACAATATAAAGCTACAGGGTATACAATATAAAGCTAGACAGTATACAATATAAAGCTAGAGAGTATACAATATAAAGCTAGAAAGTATACAATATAAAGCTAGAGAGTATACAATATAAAGCTAGAGAATATACAATATAAAGCTACAGGGTATACAATATAAAGCTAGACAGTATACAACATAAAGCTAGAACGTATACAATATAAACCTAGAAAGTATACAATATAAAGCTAGGGAGTATTCAATATAAAGCTAGAGGGTATACATAATAAAGCTAGAGAGTATACAATATAAAGCTAGAGAATATACAATTTAAAGCTAGAGAGAATAAAATATAAAGCTAGAAAGAATACAATACAAAGCTAGAGAGTGTACAATATAAAGCTAGAGAATATACAATATAAAGCCACATGGTATACAATATAAAGCTAGAGAGTATACAACATAAAGCTAGAGAATATACAATATAAAGCTAGAGGTTATACAATATAAGGCTACAGGGTATACAATATAAAGCTAGAGAGTATACATTATAAAGCTAGAGAATATACAATATTAAGCTAGAGAGCATACAATATAAAGCTAGACAGTATACAATATCAAGCTAGAGAGTATACAATATAAAGCTAGAAAGTATACAATATAAAGCTAGAAATTATACAATATAAAGATAGATGGTATAAAATATAAAGCTAGAGAGTATACAACATAAAGCTAGAGAATATACAATATAAAGCTAAAGAGTATACAATATAAAGCTAGAGAGTATACAATATAAAGCTAGACAGTATACAATAAAAAAGCTAGAGAGTATAAAATATAAAGCTAGAGGGTATACAATATAAAGCTTGAGAGTATACAATATAAAGCTAGAGGGTATACACTATAAAGCTAGAAAGTATACAATATAAAGCTGCAGGGTGTACAAAAAAAGCTTGAGAGTATACAATATAAAGCTAGAGAATGTACAATATAAAGCTAGAGAATATACAATATAAAGCTAGAGAGAATACAATATAAAGCTAGAGAATATACAATATAAAGCTAGAGAGTATACAATATAAAGCTAACAAGTATACAATATAAAGATAGATGGTATACAATATAAAGCTAGAGAGTATACAACATACAGCTAGAGCATATACAATATAAAGCTAAAGAGTATACAATAAAAGCTAGAGAGTATACAAAATAAAGCTAGACAGTATACAATATAAAGCTAGAGAGTGTAAAATATAAAGCTAGAGGGTATACAATATAAAGCTAGAGAGTATACAATATAAAGCTAGAGAATATACAATATAAAGCTAGAGAATATACAATATAAAGCTAGAGAGAATACAATATAAAGCTAGAGAATATACAATATAAAGCTAGAGAGTATACAATATAAAGCTAGAGAGTATATAATAAAAAGCTAGAGAGTATAAAATAAAAAGCTAGAGAATTTACAATATAAAGCTAGAGAATATACAATATAAAGCTAGAGAGTATACAATATAAAGCTAGAGAGTATACAATATAAAGCTAGAGAGTATACAATATAAAGCTAGAGAGCATAAAATATAAAGCTAGAGAGTATACAATATAAAACTAGAGAGTATACAATATAAAGCTAGAGAATATACAATAAAAAGCTAGAGAGAATACAATATAAAGCTAGTGAATATACAATATAAAGCTAGAGAGTATACAATATAAAGCTAGACAGTATACAATATAAAGCTAGAGGGTATACAATATAAAGCTAGAGTATATACAATATAAAGATAGAGGGTATACAATATAAAACTAGAGAATATACAATATAATGCTAGAGAATATACTATATAAAGCTAGAGAGAATACAATATAAGGCTAGAGAATATACAATATAAAGCTAGTGAGTATACAAAATAAAGCTAGAGAGTATACAATATAAAACTATAGAGTATACAATATAAAGCTAGAGAGTATACAATATAAAGCTAGAGGGTATACAATATAAAGCTAGAGAGAATACAATATAAAGCTAGAGAATATACAATATAAAGCTAGAGAGTATACAATATAAAACTAGAGAGCATACAATATAAAGCTAGAGAGTATACAATATAAAGCTAGAGAGTATACAATATAAAGCTAGAGAGTATACAATATAAAACTAGAGAGTATACAATATAAAGCTAGAGAGTATACAATATGAAGCTCTTACACTCTGTAATGGACAACTCCCAACCAACTCATTAAATGAATTACAGGTCTTAACGGGGAGATTACCCTTACACCTCAGAAGGAATGAACAAATTCTCCGCTATGTAACAACAATAGCTACTCAAACCAACAATCCAGCCAATACTATACTCAACAAATTCCGAACTGACTTCCAACCCAATAGATTACCCAAACCCCTTGCTGCAAATAAGGTACACCTACTTACTAAACAACTCCAACTACCAGAAATGTGCCCAGAACAAACACTCTCTTTAGTCCCAATCCCTGGAAAATCTCACTACAAAACATTAACTGGACTATCAAATCACTAGGAAAGAAACAACAGAATCCATGGAAACTACTTACCAGCATAACACATCTCTCCACTCATTATCAACAACAACAACAACACACACACACACAGAGATTTACACAAACGGCTCCAAATCCAAGAACCATACAGAAAAGCAGCACCAGTAGTCATACCATCCCAGCAACATACCATAAACGCCAGACTCCCCGACCGCTGCTCAATCTACACTGAATAGTTGTGGGTCATCAATCAAGCCATTAAATGAATTACAACCCAACAAGAAGGACAGTATATTATCATCTCCGACTCCAGCAGTGTTCTGGCATCCATAGAAAACTACCGAACCCGCACCAGACAGAATCTTCTCCAAGAAGTACACAATCAACTCAGAGAACTAGAATGCAAAGGTATCAAAACAGATTTTTTGTGGGTACCCTCACACATCCAACTCTCGGGCAACGACAAAGAAAATGCGGCAGCAAAACACCGGACTATCCCTGGCACACACGAAACCACTCTCATTCAGTGCACAATAAATCTACAGTCTAATATCTAACACCATGACTATAAGATGGCAACAACTATGGGCAGCAAACAAAAAAGGTAAGATACTACACACCATACAAGCACGCGTCCAACGCACACCACACCCACCCATTAACCTTACCCCTAATGAAGCCAGAATTATCAACCGACTGCTAACAGGGAAAACTCTGATTAAAACCTCAAACGGGATCCAAACTGCACCATATGCAAAGTACCACATCACCCTAAAACGCCTCTTTAATATATGCCCCTTACACAATGAAACACCTCTTTAATAGATGCCCCTTACACAATAAAAATAGGACTGATATGCACAACCACTTGAAGAAACTAAAAGCACCAACCACGTACCCAGAATTCCTCTGTACCGATAAAAGCACTAACCTGGAGACAACATATCAAACGCTCCTCAATTTTCTCCAAATAACAGGTAAATACGATTACACCTGAGTCACCTAGGGAACCATAAACTACCAACATCTACAAACCGAATCGACACGATTAGCAGAAGGCACAACTATCAACTACCCCACAACAAACACAGAGCAATAAGAAAATAACACAAAACCCGCACAACCGAACCTACATTATTTAATTTAATCTAAAAAAACCCTAAATATTACATCCAAATCACAAAGAAAAATAACTCAAAACTTGTACTAAAACACACAGTAAATCAATAGAAAGACTAACACTATATACTCGTGCAATCACAAAATAACAATCCTAATAAACAACTGATATTGCAAACTAACTACCCATACTATCCTACCGATATATACAAACCACTACTCTAAACTACTAAAAATAAACTATACACCCTCCCTACTCACTCACACATTCTACCCCACAATACCTACTGCATCTTCCTCCATTTTCTCTCCCCTTCTTCTTCTTTTTCTTCTTCTTCTTCTTCTTCTTCTTCTTCTTCTTCTTCTTCTTCTTCTTCTTCTTCTTCTTCTTCTTCTTCTTCTTCTTCTTCTTCTTCTTCTCATTATTATTATTATTATTATTATTATTATTATTATTATTATTATTATTATTATTATTATTATTATTATTATTATTATTATTATTATTATTATTATTAAGAAGAAGAAGTAAACCTGAGAGACGACTAACAACCCAAGTAATGCAAACAACATACTAGCACCACTGAGAACCGTACACACTAAAACAGACAAGAGTAAAGAGGAAACCACAACCCATCGAAACACCTACTGTTATAAGCAACAGAGGCACACCACATCTGTCAAAATGAAAAGAATTATAACTCATATAACCAAGACCATCAAAAAGCTGCAACAAGCATCAACAACTAATATGAACGAAGGTCGAAACATCCAAAACTGAATACAACAAGAAAAAAGCTGGAAACAAAAACTACTAGAACCACTACCAATATACGGCACAGAAGCAACTCAGTCTGACAAAATGAAAAGATTTATAACTCAAATAACTTCTCCAACAAACGAGCAACAACAACCGACAGCGACAACTAGCAGCGACGAAGATCAAAACAACCAAATTCAAAATATGAGGTGATAAAAACGATAAAAGGTGACATTCACTCAACAGATTGAAGAAAAGTTTTTTTGCCCCTATAAGTACGCTAAGTGCACAAAATTCAAACATTAATATATTCAAAAATCACAACTCTGGGGTATTCGATAAATTGCAAAGGTGGTTAACACAACAGTGGCATAAGGAATCCCATAAGCACAACTGGATACAATTTGACCAGATAGCATGCCTGACTGAAATAAAGTTAGTTAGGCTAAAACGCGGTGACTTCGGAGTGGGGACGGCGGCCCGCGTGGGAACCCTTGTTGCGGATCTGTCGTTTGAGAGCGATGTAAAGCGTTCGATTGGGACCTTCACAAATCCAGAAAGACGCACCTCGAGCCCAAGCTCCGTCTTAAAGGGACATAGGCCCAGCCTGGGGCCACAACCAGTCGCACTAATGCCATCGGCAGTACGCGATTATAATCCTGCTGCTGCCATTCGCACCCATGATTCATCATTTTCATTCGGAGTGGCAGCCTTGAAGACAGAAGACGTATTTTCTGCATTTCACCACCGAAACAATGGAACCAAGGACTCAAAAAAGCGAACTATGGGAGCAAAGGAACAAGGAAAGCGCACTAGGAAAGGAATATAAAAAAAACTGAATTCAGCTAAGCAATAAACAAAAAGGACGAAATAAAAAGAAAACCAGTGGACTACAACAACATTGAAGAAAAGAACTGTACACCATTTTTACACAACAAAGAGAAAGTGAAAAGATTCGTATTTTTAGTAAGCCAATTACACCGCTGTTACACGACAGTGGGAAAATGAAAAGATTCGTTTTTTCAGTAAGCCATTAACACCGCTGTTACACGACAGTGGGAAAATGAAAAGATTTATGCTCACGAGTTGCCGACATACCAATACAACAACTTCAGGTCCTTTTGGCACAACAGGACCTTCGTTTTTGGTGGCCCTCACATTACCTGGACCCTTTAGATCCGCCGTCAAAAATTTACAAACTACTGACATCATCCAAATGAAATCACAACAGGCGCTTAGCCCAATCATTGGAAAAAAAATAGAACTAATCACGTACACTTTGTACTCAAATTCAAACATTTTTGATATAAAACTAAACAAAATACAAACAACTCCACTATGTGACTTAATTACACAGGTGGCTCACACAATATTGAAATATTGAAAATAGGGTGTTCACTAGCATACCTGGAGAGAATTTGAATACAGAAACAACGCATCAATTGCAGTCACAAGGACGTTCTCCAGGAACACCAACGAAGAGATATGCTTGTGCCATGATGCCTGAAGAGGGAGAGGAACTACGGGAGTTCTGTGAGGCCCGCCCTGACTGGTGCTTTGTCCCCCTTTCCTCGGCTGGTCTTGTTCTGTCTGTGGGAGATGTAGGTGAGCCAAATGGTCAAAGGTCGAAAATCGAAAAGGTACAGCACTAGTTGCTAAAGGCCTAGCACGAAGGCTAGGTGCCTCCCTGGAAAAGCGGTGTCGCCAATCCGGGGTGACATACAGCCTAGGTCAAACGTTTTCCAAGGGAGTCATCGCCCAGCCTAGGGTAAGGAGAGTACGCGGCAGGGGCCTCTGGTCCAACTCGGGACTTACACCAGTCGCGAAGTACAACGTGCACATGCGACTATAACAATTAAAATGAAAAACTATCACACCCATACTGATGACGTTATGGCTGTAATATGCTTACTCCCATACTGATGACTTTGTGGCTTTAATATGCTTACACCCGTATGATAACGTTATGGCTGTAATATGCTTACACCCGTATGATAACGTTATGGCTCTAATATGCTTATTCCCATAATGATGACTTTGTGGCTGTAATATGCTTACTCCCATACTGATGACTTTGTGGCTGTAATATACTTACTCCCATACTGATGACTTTGTGGCTGTAATATGCTTACACCCGTATGATAACGTTATGGCTGTAATATGTTGATACCCATACTGATGACTTTGTGGCTGTAATATGCTTACTCCGATAATGATGACTTTGTGGCTGTACTATGCTTACACCCATACTGATGCCTTTGTGGCTGTAATATGATTACACCCATGCTGATAAAGTTGTGGCTCTAATATGGTGACGACCATACTGATGACGTCATGCCCATAGCTTTAAGAAAGATGTTTACACACTGTTTCCTAAGGCAATCCGAAGAATGCCATTGCTTTAAATGAATAAAGAAATTCACTTTTAAGACTCATATAGATTGTACTAAATAGTAATTTCCACCGTTGCTTAATTTTAAATTTAAACAAGGTCGATATATAATCGTAAATAAACATGCGACCTATTTAGACGGATCGTTAAATGCAAATTTTGAACAGTTGTTTTAGAAAAAAGATAATCAGAGATGTTAACTGTGAGAGTTAGAATTATACTTGTTAATACTTGTATCGTGCAATATAGCCGATAATGTGTTGATGTTTTACGTGGTTTGTTATTTCCTTTATTATCATACTTAAGAAAATATTTATCAATTAGTTTTTTCTTTGTTTCTTTTCAATATCGTTGGAATAGTGGATTTCTTTTATATGTGAAAAACCAGAAATTAATCATCGGTTAGATTATTTTTCTTTCTCACTTTGTATTACAATCCTTGGCATATGCGAAAGACCTGCTCTTGTCTATACACGCATTAATATTACTCAGGGTGACGCAAATAGTTATTCATCGAGAAAATGGAGGTAAGTGTCAAATGCCTCCCGGTGTGATATAACAACCTGATCATTGAATGGGGTGTATTATATCTAAGTTTTAATTTCTAAAATGATAGATGTGACTCTAATTACGCTGCAGATAGATAATAATGATATGTTATTATACTTGTATTATTTCAATACGAGACTCGGATTTTGTTAATGTAATAAATGGGACATTCGTATCAGGAATAATCAAAAATAAATTCATTTTAATTCTATTTGCTGATAAATTACGTGTGGCATGAATCCACAGGGGATTTCATTTATCCCCAGGATGTTTCCCTTGATGTGTAACACATTATTTTTCATTCCAGACCCTTTCAATCAATAGTATTATACGCTAACCAGGTTCTCCCTCCAAGTGGCGTGTACGTGGAACAATTCAATTTACAATCACAATGAAAATCGGAGCCAGGATTACATATTCCTGCCACTCAAAAAGCACGGCAAGTGTCGCGCTTGATTAATGGAGCAAAACAGAGAGAAACTGTTTTGGGGTCATAGACATGGCCCCAGCCATCTTTCTCCTTTGTTGTTTGTTGTTTTTGCTGCTGTTGTTATTTTGTCTTTAAGGTCATTTCTCAACGCAGGTTGTGTTATGCATAACAGCCAGTATAACTGGTGGAGGAAGAACCCGGGAAAACTTCGGTACAAACCAATAACCCACAGGAAGCTTCTGGTAGCTTTCTCAAATACCCACATGGGTGATCCCGAGTCCGAATACATGCCGATAGAGGCAATACGGGATTGATAGGTAAAGGCGGACGCTTTTGACTACTCGCCCACCAGGGGTCTTTTTCTTTGAAGGTCATGCGTAAACAAGCGACACATTGCGTGATAGAATTTGACCGCGAAGTTTGTTTGCTTCATTTTCGGTTGAATTTTTCTAGCCGTATCTTTTGGTTGCGCATTTTATCTTCTTTTTCTTTTCATGTTATGATTAAAATGTAACATGGACAATTGATATCACACACATTTTATACCGTATACACACAATATATAACATATATCAAAGTTTTACTATATCCTCAATTTATACCATGTTGTTACCATGTACACAATTTATACTATATACACACAAAAATTCCATAATTTATATCATATACATAATTTATACAATATGTACAATTTATACCACATAAGCACACAACTTATACTATACACATAACTTATACCATAACGCATTTTATAACATAATTTATGAAATATACACAATTTATGTCATATGTAAACACGATTTATGCTTAATGCGCACACAATCTATACCAAATGCATAATTTATACCATATGCACAATTTTTACCATATGCATAAAATCATACTAGTCACAAAAAAAAATCTTAAGAAAAAAAAATTCATAGCTAACAAATTCAAATGAGGAAACTGTCAGCAGCCATATTTAAACAAATTTTTATTTTTACAATTGATGATCTTTGTTGAGAGTGACTAGAGCAAAGGATTTCATATAAATACTTAATTAAAATTCCACCAGATAGCGAAACCGGGAGACGGCATGTGACTGAATTTTGCAAGACACGATTCCGACAGTCAACCTTGTTTGGAAATGGTGAGTAATATGAGTTTATTAATTGGAAATGGTGAGTAATATGAGTATATTAATTGGAAATTGTGGGTAATAGGAGTTTATTAATTGGAAATGGTGGGTAATAGGAGTTTATTAATTGGAAATGGTGGGTAATAGGAGTTTATTAATTGGAAATGGTGGGTAAAAAGGAGTTTAATACTTGGAAATGGTGGGTAATATGAGTTTATTAATTGGAAATGGTGGGTAAAAAGGAGTTTATTAATTGGAAATGGTGGGTAGTAGGAGTTTATTAATTGGAAATGGTGAGTAATAGGAGTTTATTAATTGGAAATGGTGGGTAATAGGAGTTTATTAATTGGAAATGGTGGGTAATAAGAGTTTAATAATTGGAAATGGTGGGTAATATGAGTTTATTAATTGGAAATGGTGGGTAAAAAGGAGTTTATTAATTGGAAATGGTGGGTAATAGGAGTTTATTAATTGGAAATGGTGAGTAATAGGAGTTTATTAATTGGAAATGGTGGGTAATAGGAGTTTATTAATTGGAAATGGTGGGTAATAAGAGTTTATTAATTGAAAATAGTGGGTAATAGGAGTTTATTAATTGGAAATGGTGGGTAATATGAGTTTATTAATTGGAAATGGTGGGTAAAAAGGAGTTTATTAATTGGAAATGGTGGGTAAAAAGGAGTTTATTAATTGGAAATGGTGGGTAATAGGAGTTCATTAATTGCTAATTATCATTAAAAATTCAATTTCATGAATACTGAGCAATATCATATTCAAGAGACATTCGAAAGTCAACGTCATTTTCATGTAAATAACAACGCAAAGTCATTGACTGTGAATAATAATGCAACGTCATTGAATGTAAATAGCAATGCAACGTCATTGACTGTAAATAACAATGCAACGTCATTGACTGTAAAACTGAATGTTACATTTTCATGCAAATAACAATGCAACGTCATTGACCGTAAAATTGAATGTTACGTTTTCATGTAAATAACAAAACATCGTCATTGACTGTAAAATTGGATGTTACATTTGCATGTAAATAACAATGCAACGTCATTGACTGTAAAATTGAGTGTTATATTTTCATGTAAATAACATTGCAACGTCATTGACTGTACAATGGAATGATACATTTTCATTTAAATAACAATGCAACGTCATTGACTGTAAAAGTAAATGTTACATTTTCATGTAAATAACAATGCAACGTCATTGACTGTAGAATTGATTATTACATTTTTATGTAACTAACAATGCACCGTAATTGACTGTAAAATTGAATGTTACATTTTCATGTAAATAACAATGGAATGTCATTGACTGTAAAATTGAATGTTACATTTTCATCTAAATTACAATGCAACGTCATTGACTGTAAAATTGAGTGTTACATTTTCATGTAGAAAACAATGCAACGTCATTGACTGTAATATTGAATGCTACATTTTCATGTAAAGAACAATGCAATGTCATTGATTGTAAAATTGAATGTTACATTTTCATGTAAATAACAATTCAACGATATTGACAGCAAACCTGAACGTTACATTTTAATGTAAACAACAATGCAACGTCATTGACTTTAAAATTGAATGTTACATTTTTATGTAAATAACAATGCATCGTCATTGACTGTAAAATTGAATGTTACATTTTCATGCAAATAACAATGCAACGTCATTGACTGTAAAATTGAATATTACATTTTCATGTAAATAACAATGCAACGTCATTGACTGTAATATTGAATGTTACATTTTCATTTAAATAACATTGCAACGTCATTGACTGTAAAATAGAATGTTACATTTTCATGTAAAAAACAATGCAAAGTCATTGACTGTAAAATTGAATGATACTTTTGCATGTAAATAACAATGCAACGTCATTGACTATAAAATTGAATGCTACATTTTCATGTAAAGAACAATGCAACGACATTGACTGTAAAATTGAATGTTATATTTTCATGTAAATAACATTGCAACGTCAGTCAATGTAGAATTGAATGTTACATTGTCATGTAGATAACATAGCAACGTCATTGAATGTAGAATTGAATGTTACATTTTCATGTAAATAACAATGCAACGTCATTGACTGTAAAATTGAATGTTACATTTTCATGTAAATAATAAAGCAACGTCATTGACTGTAGAATTAAATGTTCTATTTTCATGTAAATAACAATGCAGCGTCATTGACTGTAAAATTGAATGTTACAGTTTCATGTAAATAACAATGCAACGTCATTGACTGTAAAATTGAATGTTACATTTTCAAATAAATGAAAATGCAACGTGATTGACTTTAAAATTGAGTGTTTCATTTTCATGTAAATAACAAAGCAACGTCATTGACTGTAAAATTGAGTGTTATATTTTCATGTAAAGAACAATGCAATGTCATTGACTGTAAAATTGAATGTTACATTTTCATGTAAATAATAATGCAACGTCAATGACTGCAAAAAATTGAGTGTTAAATTTTCATGTAAATAACAATGCACCGTCATTGATTGTAAAATTGAATGTTACATTTGCATGTAAATAACAATGCAACGTCATTGACTGTAAAATTGAATGTTACCTTTGCATATAAATAACAATGCAACGTCATTGACTGTAAAATTGAGTATTATATTTTCATGTAAAGAACAATGCAACATCATTGACTGTAAAATTGAATGCTACATTTTCATGTAAAGAACATTGCAACGTCATTGACTGTAAAATTGAATGTTACATTTGCATGTAAGTAACAATGCAACGTCATTGACTGTAAAATTGCGTGTTACATTTTTATGTAAATAACAATGCAACGTCATTGACTGTATAATTGAATGCTACATTTTCATGTAAAGAACAATGCAACCTCATTGACTGTAAAATTGGATGTTACATTTTCATGTAAATAACATTGCAACGTCATTGAATGTAGAATTAAATGTTACATTTTCATGTAAATAACAATGCAACGTGATTGACTGTAAAATTGAATGTTACAGTTTAATGTAAATAACAATGGAACGTCAATGACTGTAAAATTGAATGCTATATTTTCATGTAAAGAACAATGCAATGTCATTGACTGTAAAATGGAATGTTACATTTTTATGTAAATAACAATCCAACAATATTGACAGCAAAATTGAATGTTACATTTTAATGTAAACAACAATGCAACGTCATTGACTTTAAAATTGAATGTTACATTTTCATGTAAATAACAATGCATCGTCATTGACTGTAAAATTGAATGTTACATTTTCATGTAAATAACAATGCGACGTCATTGACTGTAAAACTGAATGTTACATTTTCATGCAAATAACAATGCAACGTCATTGACCGTGAAATTGAATATTACATTTTCATGTAAATAACAATGTAACGTCATTGACTGTAATATTGAATGTTACATTTTCATTTAAATAACATTGCAACGTCATCGACTGTAAAATTGAATGTTACATTTTCATGTAAATAACAATGCAACGTGATTTAATTTAAAATTGAATGATACTTTTGCATGTGAATAACAATGCAACGTCATTGACTGTAAAATTGAATGCTACATTTTCATGTAAAGAACAAAGCAACGTCATTGACTGTAAAATTGAATGTTATATTTTCATGTAAATAACATTGCAACGTCATTCAATGTAGAATAGAATGTTACATTGTCATGTAGATAACATTGCAACGTCATTGAATGTAGAATTGAAAGTAACATTTTCATGTAAGTAACAACGCAACGTCATTGACTGTAAAATTGAATGTTACAGTTTCATGTAAAGAACAATGCAAAGTCATTGACTGTAAATTTGGATGTTACATTTTCATGTAAATAACAATGCAACGTCATTGACTGTAAAATTGAATGTTACAATTTCATGTAAATAACAATGCAACGTCATTGACTGTAAAATTGAATGCTACATTTGCATGTAAATAACAATGCAAAGTCATTGATTGTAAAATTGAATGTTACATTTGCATGTAAATAACAATGCACCGTCATTGACTGTAAAATTGGATGTTACATTTTCATGTAAATAACATTGCAACGTCATTGACTGTAGAATTGAATGTTACATTTTCATGTATATAACAATGCAACGTCATTGACTGTAAAATTGAATGTTACAATTTCATGTAAATAACAATGCAACAGCATTGACTTTAAAATTGAATGTTACATTTTCAAATAAATGAAAATGCAACGTGATAGACTTTAAAATTGAGTGTCTCATTTTCATGTAAATAAAAAATGCAACGTCATTGACTGTAAAATTGAATGTTACATTTGCATGTAAATAACAATGCAACGTCATTGACTGTAAAACTGAGTGTTATATTTTCATGTAAAGAACAACGCAACGTCATTGACTGTAAAATTGAATGTTACATTTTCTTGTAAATAACAATGCAACGTCATTGACTGTAGAATTGAATGTTACTTTTGCATGTAAATAACAATGCAACGTCATTGACTGTAAAATTGAATGTTATATTTTCATGTAAATAACATTGCAATGTCATTGAAAGTAGAATTGAAAGTTACATTGTCATGTAGATAACTTTGCAACGTCATTGACTGTAGAATTGAATGTTACATTTTCATATAAATAACAATGCAAAGTCATTGACTGTAAAATTGAATGTTACATTTTCATGTAAATAACAATACAACGTCATTGAATGTAGAATTAAATGTTACATTTTGATATATATAACAATGCAACGAAATTGACTGTAAAATTGAATGCTACATTTTCATCTAAAGAACAAAGGAACGTCATTGACTGTAAAATTGGATGTTACATTTTCATGTAAATAACATTGCAACGTCATTGTCTGTAGAAATAAATGTTACATTTTCATGTAAATAACAATGCAACGTCATTGACTGTAAAATTGAATGTTACAATTTCATGTAAATAACAATGCAACGTCATTGACTGTAAAATTGAATGTTACATTTTCAAATAAATGAAAATGCAACGTGATTGACTTTAAAATTGAGTGTTTCATTTTGATGTAAATAACAATGCAACGTCATTGACTGTAAAATTGAATGTTACATTTGCATGTAAATAACAATGCAGCGTCATTGACTGTTAAATTGAGTGTTACATTTTTATGTAAATAACAATGCAACGTCATTGACTGTAAAATTGAATGCTACATTTTCATGTAAAGAACAATGCAATGTCATTGATTGTAAAATTGGATGTTACATTTTCATGTAAATAACATTGCAACGTCATTGACTGTAGAATTGAATGTTACATTTTCATGTATATAACAATGCAACGTCATTGACTGTAAAATTGAATGTTACAATTTCATGTAAATAACAATGCAACGTCATTGACTGTAAAATTGAATGTTATATTTTCAAATAAATGAAAATGCAATGTTATTGACTTTAAAATTGAGTGTTTTATTTTCATGTAAATAACAATGCAACGTCATTGACTGTAAAATTGAATGTTACATTTGCATGTAAATAACAATGCAACGTCATTGGCTGTAAAATTGAATCATTCATTTTCATGTAAATAACAATGCAACGTCATTGACTCTAGAATTGAATGTTACCTTTGCATGTAAATAACAATGGAACGTCATTGCCTGTAAAATTGAATGTTATATTTTCATGTAAATAACAATGCAACGTTATTGCCCGTAAAATTTAGTGTTACGTTTTCATGTAAATAACAATACAACGTCATTGACTGTAAAATTGAATTTTACATTTGCATGTAAATAACAATGCATCGTCATTGACTGTAAAATTGAATATTACATTTTCATGCAAATAATAATGCAACGTCATTTACTGTAGAATTGAATGTTACCTTTGCATGTAAATAATAATGCAACGTCATTGACTGTAAAATTGAATGTTAGATTTTGATGTAAATAACAATGCAACGTCATTGACTGTAAAATTGAATGTTACATTTTCATGTAAATAACAATGCAACATCATTGACTGTAAAATTGAATGTTACATTTTCATGTAAATAACAATGCAACGTCATTGACTGTAAAATTGAATGTTACATTTTCATGTAAATAACAATGCAACGTCATTGACTGTAAAATTGAATGTTACCTTTTCTTGTAAATAACAATGCAACGACATTGACTGTAAAATTGAATGTTACATTTTCATGTAAATAGCAATGCAAAGGCAAGAACAGTTGAAAGGAGAGGCAATATATAATCAATTTGTTCCTCATCTGTCTATTTTGAAAATCGTGCACCGGTCAAATTTATTGTGTAGCTTCCAATATAATACGTCCTGGACCATTTTCTTTCAGCTTATGTATGTCTCACAACAAATATCAAGAAGATAGAGGTGGTTTGGGTGAATCCCTACTCTAACCAGAAAGCTTATATTAGAGAATTCCATCACATTAAATTGCCAAACCTAGCTAACAGTAGATAAGTTCACTTATCGTGCAGTCCACATTGAACTAATTATGGCATTTGGCAGGTGATGCTCACCCTGCTTTATGTTTATGAAATATGGATGGTGAACAGACGCCATGTGAAGGGGATGAACCGTTTTCATATTGGCTGTCTAATAAAACGAATGAGGATGAGAACATAGTCCTGGATAATGACGTTCTCACACGAGCAGGCATTACCAGCTTCCACAAATTGCAGATGAAGCAACAGCTGAGATGGGCAGACGTTTTCTCCATGACGTCAGAAGAGCGATTACCAATGAAGTTCTTGTGCAGCAAAGTGAAGGAATTAAGGAGAAAGCGGGATGGTCAGAAGATACACTTAAAATATTCCCTCAAGTCTCGTTCATATTGGGCCTTCATATTTTCAATGGAAGAGGACGGCAAATGCAGTGTAGGAAAAGTCAGTAGCACATATTCTATTGATGAAGCAAACACAAGTGGCATTTCCTGTCAAATTTTCCACAGTTAAGCCTATATGGCATTTTCTGTCAAGTGTGCCACAAACGACCAAAGTGGCATTTCCTGTCTTGTGTCAGTTGAGATCTCAGACTGGTCTCAATAGAAACAAAACCATTATGTATTGTTATGGTCATCATATACAACATTCAAAGCGTGACCAATCTACCAAAAATATATCACCCACAAGTTATGCTTACGATACGGTGCTCTCGTTACGAAGGATTTTTGGGTTCTGCTTGATAAACAACTGATAAGAACTGATAAGAAAAAAAAATTATTATCAATCACCAATGTCGGCTTAATCCATATTTTAATGTCAAGCTGGCCTAATGACAGTTAGCATGTTAATAATTAAAATTACAAATCCTTCAGTTGTGAGTATAAATAAATCATAACAAGCAATCGAGCTTTAACTATTGTTGACGAGATGAGTATGCTATCTTATCTATCTACTGGAAAATCAACAGGTAGTGTGGCAACTGTACCTGCATTTTGTGGCGCAAAGCTTATATATAAACACTGACTCACTTGTAGATATCCACATGCATGTAAGAGTTGTTTACAAGATTTCTGTCTGTCTGTCTGTCTGTCTGTCTGTCTGTCTCTCTCTCTCTCTCTCTCTCTCTCTCTCTCTCTCTCTCTATATATATATATATATATATATATATATATATATATATATATATATATGTGTGTGTGTGTACCTAAAGCAGAGTATATCAACTAGGTTGAAAGATTTGTGTCACTCAGTATGTTGGAGAAATACGTTGATTTCACAAAATGAATGTAAAACCACGGGAGATACTTTTTTGCAATAAAATCAACACTAAGCTGATCAACCATAGCCAGGAAATCAATCAAGTCTCTTGTGGTGCAACAAATTGAATGTAACATGAGGTGGAGCGATATGGAACTCAGACGTAAGGACCAATAATGGATATTAAAATTAAAAAGTCATGAGTGTTATGAAAAAATGAAAAAATAACATCTTCGAGGTTTTAATCTAGCCAATGCCTTCAGACACGCATCCTCTTGTGCTCGAATTTTTTGTGGAACTATTTATCGAAAGTGTGTATAATGTAACTCTTTACATTCATTATTATTATTATTATTATTATTATTATTATTATTATTATTATTATTATTATTATTATTATTATTATTATTATTATTATTATTATTATTATTATTATTATTGTTTTTGTTGTTATTATTATTATTATTATTATTATTATTATTATTATTATTATTATTATTATTATTATTATTATTATTACTACTACTACTATTATTCAGTCCAATCTTCCCGCTGCACCATATGCTTGATGTATTTTCTCAATATATGTATTTATCAAGTATATATTTTATTATGCATTTCGTAGATGGTGTTGATTTTTCGCGTCCTTCCTTTGACGTACTTTCTTTGTTGGCAGCCTAGAATTAGGTCAGAACATTATTCATCAGCATGATTTTTCTTGCAGATTTATTGGGCTGATTGCAGAATATAATATATATATGTAGTTTATTCATTTTCACACTGTTTTCTTTGTATCTTTAAAAATATTTTCAATTATTTATATCCCACCAGTCAAACTTAAAAGTGAAGAAATTTTCTGGACTTATGTGAATGTATTATTTCCATCCTCTGATGATGTTCTTGTTTATCTAGAAAAGTGGGGAAACTGTTGCTTGTTTGTGTGTGTGTGTGTTGTTTGTGTGTATGTGTGCGTGTGTGTATGTGTGCGTATCCATATCCATGATAAAGATTTTGTTCCTAAATAAATCTTACTGTGAAAGCAAATTCATTCCTAATTAAATTCGCAATACACATAAGACAAGTTAATTCTGTAAAATATAAATGTGATTAACTTCGTGACATAGTGCTTAATCCGCTTTCATATTTCTCCGATAAATTTGATGCCACCTTAATTCTTGTGTTATTAGGAAGATGCATTAGGTACCTCGTGGAACAAAAGTCAGACGATAGGTTGATAAAAAGATAAAATGGGAACTGAATGATTGATGTAATGACTATTTGTTATAAAGTCAATCGGATATTATGATAAGTAGATTTATTAACAATAGCTGTCAGACGAAACAAGTTTTATCTTTGATAGAGACGAGACTGATTAAGCATTATGCAAAGAACCACTTAATTTAAGTGGTTTGTATGTCTTAGCCATTTGACTTCATTAACTGTAATGGCTATATTGCTATATTTAATCCTTTCTTTTTGTGACAGCTTGCATCTTAATAAAATTGGAGCGAGATATATGCTGATGTTTATGGTAGCTAACGTTAGGCGTTAATGTTAGAGATAAATCCCATAGAAGGTCATTCATTGGACAACAGCATCCAAATTTTCAGCTTTTCATGAAACGAATGGAATGGGGATATAATCTCCCCATAATATCCCAATGTTTTAGTCTTGCTATTCAAGCAATGACCTTTTATAATAAATTCACAGAAATGTTCCTTATCTTCATTCTATGATAGGCCTTAGCTAGGAAAAGGACAAGGACGATGAATGAGGAGATGAGTATCATCTAATCTGTGATCTTATGATACAATATGCATTTTTGGCAATTTCAGAAAACTTAAAACTTTGTGATTTTTAATGCGATACTGATTATTATTATTATTATATCCAAATGTATAATAATACAATTGTACATTTTCATTTATCTTGAAATCCAAGGTCTTCATTTGACGGACTGTATTTAATTAGTGGTTTCATCTTCTTTACGTGTTTTAAAATTGACTTACATGTACATGAAGTAGAGTAATACAATTTGAAATGGTTTAAAAGATCAGTGCAGCAAAATTTTTATTCAGCTGTAACTCAAATAACACGCAGATAAACGCGGTGCAAACAGCTGTAACTCAAATAACACGCAGATAAACGCGGTGCAAACAGCTAAACATTAATTTACTTAATTTTTATCATTAAGTGTTTACGTTGCCTGTTATTTAAGATTTTTTGGTTTGTGTTGCCAAATATTTCGGAATTAAATATTTACGTTGCCTGATATTTCGGCATTAGGTGATTGTTCTGCCTGATATTTAGGCATTGACTGTTTGCTTAGTCTGAAATTTAGGCGAAAAGTGTGGTTTCCATCATGCATAGTCTGAATTGTCTTTCTAAGATGGAATTCAGTGTGGTTTCCATCATGCATAGTCTGAATTGTCTTTCTAACATGGAATTCAGTGTGGTTTAAATCACGCATAGTCTGACTTGTCTTTCTAACATGGAACTCAGTGTGGTTTCCATCATGCATAGTCTGAATTGTCTTTCTAACATGGAATTCAGTGTGGTTTCCATCATTCATAGTCTGAATTGTCTTTCTGAGATGGAATTCAGCGTGGTTTCCATCATGCATAGTCTGAATTGTCTTTCTAAGATGGAATTTAATGTGGTTTCCATCATGCATAGTCTGAATTGTCTTTATAAGAAGGAATTCATTGTGGTTTCCATCATGCGTAGACTGAATTGTCTTTCTAAGATTGAATTCAGTGTGGTTTCCATCATGCATAGTCTGAATTGTCTTTCTAAGATGGAATTCAGTGTGGTTTCTATCATGCATAGTCTGAATTGTCTTTCTAAAATGGAATTCAGTGTGGTTTCCATCATGCATAGTGTGAAGTTTCTTTCTAAGATGGAAATCAGAGTGGTTTCCATCATGCATAGTCTGAATTGTCTTTCTAAGATGGAATTCAGTATGGTTTCCATCATGCATAGTCAGAATTGTCTTTCTAAGATGGAATTTAATGTGGTTTCCATCATGCATAGTCTGAATTGTCTTTCTAAGATGGAATTTAATGTGGTTTCCATCATGCATATTCTGAATTGTATTTCTAAGATGGAATTCGGTGTGGTTTATATCATGCATAGTCTGAATTGTTTTTCTAAGATGGAAGTCAGTGTGGATTCCATCATGCATAGTCTTGAATTGTCTTTCTAAGATGGAATTCAGTGTGGTTTCCATCATGTATTGTCTGAATTGTCTTTCTAAGATGGAATTCAGTGTGGTTTCCATCATGCATAGACTGAATTGTCTTTCTAAGAGGGAATTCAGTGCGGTTTCCATCATGCATAGTCTGAATTTTCTTTCTAAGATGGAATACAGTTTGGTTTCCATCATGCATAATCTGAATTGTCTTTCTAAGATGGAATTCAGTGTGGTTTCCATCCAGCATAGTCTAAATTGTCTTTCTAACATGGAATTCAGTGTGGTTTCCATCATGCATAGTTTGAATTGTCTTTCTAACATGGAATTCAGTGTGGTTTCCATCATGCATAGTCTGAATTGTCTTTCTAACATGGAATTCAGTGTGGTTTCCATCATGCATAGTCTGAATTGTCTTCTAACATGGAATTCAGTGTTTATCTCAGTGTTATTTGAGTTACAGCTGAATAAAATTTTTGCTGCACTGATCTTTTAAACCATTTCAAATTGTATTCCTCTACTTCATGTACATGTAAGCCAGTTTTACAAGCGCTATTAATCTGTACAGCTTTAAACTAACCAATCCTCTGGATAGAATTTTTTGAGCGTCCGCCTCGAATTCGGTAGGTCTCGTTTTCAAACCACAGCCGAATCATACCAAACAATTGTTAAAATATGGTACTAACAGCTACCTGTTAAGCCACTCAGCCTTAAGAGGATAGTAATTGGACTGTTAGGCTAGGCTTCCATCTTAGAAAGACAATTCAGACTATGCATGATGGAAACCACACTGAATTCCATGTCAGAAAGACAATTCAGACTACGCATGATGGAAACCATACTGAATTCATCTTAGAAAGACAATTCACTCTATGCATGATAGAAACCACACTGAAGTCCATCTTAGAAAGACAATTCAGACTATGCATGATGGAAACCACACTGAATTCCCTCTTAGAAAGACAATTCAGACTATGCATGATAGAAATCACACTGCATTCCATCTTAGAGAGACAATTCAGTCTATGCATGATGGAAACCACACTGAATTCCATCTTAGAAAGACAATTCAGACAATGCATGATGGAAACCACACTGAATTCCATGTTAGAAGACAATTCAGACTATGAATGATGGAAACCACACTGAGTTCCATGTTAGAAAGACAATTAAGACTATGCATGATAGAAACAACACTGAATTCCATCTTAGAAAGACAATTCAGACTATGCATGATGGAAATCACCCTGAATTCCATCTTAGAGAGACAATTCAGACTACGCATGATGGAAACCACACTGAATTCATCTTAGAAAGACAAATCATGCTATGCATGATAGAAACCACACTGAATTCCATCTTAAAAAGACAATTCAGACTATGCATGATGGAAACCACACTGAATTCCATCTTAGGAAGACAATTCAGACTATGCATGATGGAAACCGCACTGAATTCCCTCTTAGAAAGACAATTCAGACTATGCATGATAGAAATCACACTGAATTCCATCTTAGAGAGACAATTCAGTCTATGCATGATGGAAACCACACTGAATTCCATCTTAGAAAGACAATTCAGAAAATGCATGATGGAAACCACACTGAATTCCATGTTAGAAGACAATTCAGACTATGCATGATGGAAACCACACTGAGATCCATGTTAGAAAGACAATTCAGACTATGCATGATAGAAACCACACTGAATTCCATCTTAGAAAGACAATTCAGACTATGCATGATGGAAATCACCCTGAATTCCATCTTAGAGAGACAATTCAGACTACGCCTGATGGAAACCACACTGAATTCATCTTAAAAAGACAATTCATGCGATGCATGATAGAAACCACACTGAATTCCATCTTAAAAATACAATTCAGTCTATGCATGATGGAAACCACACTGAATTCCATGTTAGAAGACAATTCAGACTATGCATGATGGAAACCACACAGAGTTCCATGTTGGTAAGAGAAATGAGACTATGCATGATGGAAACCACACTGAACTCCATGTTAGAAAGACAATTCAGACTATGCATGATGGAAACCACACTGAATTCCATCTTAAAAAGACAATTCAGACTATGCATGATAGAAACCACACTGAATTCCATCTTAAAAAGACAATTCAGACGATGCATGATGGAAACCACACTGAATTCCATCTTAGAAAGACAATTCAAGACTATGCATGATGGAAACTACACTGACTTCCATCTTAGAAAAACAATTCAGACTATGCATGATATAAACCACACCGAATTCCATGTTAGAAAGACAATTCAGAATATGCATGATGGAAACCACTCTGATTTCCATCTTAGAAAGAAAATTCACACTATGCATGATGGAAACCACACTGAATTTCATGTTAGAAAGACAATTCAGACTATGCATGATGGAAACCACACTGAATTCCAACTTAGAAAGACAATTCAGACTATGCATGATGGAAACCACACTGAATTCCATCTCAGAAAGACCATTCAGACTATGCATGATGGAAACCACACTGAATTCCAAGTTAGAAAGACAATTCAGACCATGCATGATGGAAACCACACTCAATTCCATCTTAGAAAGGCAATTCAGACTATGCATGATGGAAACCACGCTGAATTCCATCTTAGAAAGACAATTCAGACTATTCATGATGGAAACAACACTGAATTCTATCTTAGATAGACAATTCAGACTATGCATGATGGAAACCACACTGAATTCCCTCTTAGAAAGACAATTCAGACTCTGCATGATGGAAATCACATTGAATTCTATCTTAGAGAGACAATTCAGTCTATGCATGATGGAAACCACACTGAGTTCCATCTTAGAAAGACAATTCAGACAATGCGTGATGGAAACCACACTGAATTACATGTTAGAAGACAATTCAGACTATGGATGATGGAAACCACACTGAATTCCATGTTAGAAAGACAATTCAGACTAAGCATAATGGAAACCACACTGAATTCCATCTTAGAAAGGCAATTCAGACAATACATCATGGAAACCACACTGAATTCCATCTTAGAAAGACAATTCAGACTATGCATGATGGAAACCTTACTCGACCATTGTAATTGTCAAGAGCGTAGTGTGTTTAAAATACACTGAAGGTAACAATTTCCAATTCGCACAATGGTTAAAGACAATACAACACAGAAACCTTCCTGTTTAGCACTTGGTTCAGAGAATGCGTTCATCAGAAAAAGAAACACGTTGTCTTGCGAATCTCAAGAACAAGTCAGCAATGACTTCAACGCTCAACTGGCGCGATAATACAGTTGTCGTCCACAGAAAAATGCTAGATTTGACACTGCCGTCTCTTAACTTTTCAACACATGTACAAGATATACAAGGACAGGAAAAGGTCAACTAATATCCAAACAATCATATATAACGCCACCTCCTTCCGTTCGCAATTTAGGTTTGCTTTAATCACAGCACAAACCAAAACAAATCGATATAATTTATCAAACTCTGGATTCAAGCATCAAACAACTTCTACAAACTGTTTTTTTCTAACATTGCACACGACTCAACTATACAACGTATCCATGAGAACATAAAAAACTGTCTTGACATAATTGATTTTCTAGAATCAACTATATTTACATAACCATTGGGTACCGATTAATTTGATGTTACTGTGCAGCTCTCTCTCTCTCTCTCTCTCTCTCTCTCTCTCTCTCTCTCTCTCTCTCTCTCTCTCTCTCTCTCTCTCTCTCAACTAGTTTGACGATTTGACCTATACACAACCAAATTTAATAATTACGGGGAAACGATTATTACCCACCCATCAAATTTTATATCGCAGCTCTGGTCGCCTGGCTAGGCAAGTGTGCCTAATATAAAATTGTCATGTTTCCTTGCTTTTAATGACGTTTTAATCAAGTCTACGTCACTATACAACAGCGAAACATTTGTATGTTTCTCGAATTGGATCAATGTTTCGTTCATTCCTCTTAGTCACGCACCTAACAAACTTAAACACTGCACCGAGAGTGCAAGTATTTCCATAAAATGTATCATACTCTTTGGAGTTGGGGTGACAAGGAACTGAATATTAATATGTCCACAAGTTTTCTCTGGTTATTACTCCCAATTCAAATAACGTTTCCAATCAAGTGCAAACAATAGTTGGAATTACATTTGTGTTATTGTTGTTACCATTATTGTTGTTATTCATACCTAATCTGTAATGGGGTTTGAAAGAAAGTCAAAATAGCGCCCATAAACTTTGCGTCATAGAGCAAGGGGAGAATTCTATGAAGTACGCATCCGCTTAAAAGGTTATTCTTCTGTCCAATACGAATTATACAGCCAGATTCATAAATCTATCCAATAAGAATTATACAGCCAGATTCATAAATCTATCCAATAAGAGTTATACAGCCAGATTCATAAATCTATCCAATAGGAGTTATACAGCCAAATTCATAAATCTGTCCAATAAGAATTATACAGCCAGATTCATAAATCTATCCAATAAGAGTTATACAGCCAAATTCATAAATCTGGCACGCAGATGATCGAATGTCCCACATATTGTTCAAGTCAGTTCCATGTAGCTAAGTTGTTTTTGAAAATAATTAATAATCTCGTTGCCCTGCTGCATCAATACGCGTAAAACAAAGTGCTACACGCCAAATCACTTACAACACTATAACAGATAAAACCAAATCACTTACAACACTATGACAGATAAAACCAAATCACTTACAACACTATGACAGATAAAACCAAATCACTTACAACACTATGACAGATAAAACCAAATCACTTACAACACTATGACAGATAAAACCAAATCACTTACAACACTATGACAGATAAAACCAAATCACTTACAACACTATGACAGATAAAACCAAATCACTTACAACACTATGACAGATAAAACCAAATCACTTACAACACTATGACAGATAAAACCAAATCACTTACAACACTATGACAGATAAAACCAAATCACTTACAACACTATGACAGATAAAACCAAATCACTTACAACACTACGACAAATAAAACAAAATCACTTACAACACTATGACACAACTAATTAACTATTCCAATCGTCTGCCACCAGCAATTTTCTTGTTACAAGCCAGGGATGTTTGCTTGACAGAGCGGTGTCAAAACCATGGCGCAATTCCCGCTAGAAGTCATAAGTTTAAACCCAAATTTACAAAGATTTTATGCAACTTCAGTTGCAAGTTAGAAACCTCAACGTGTCCATTATATACATTAATTTTACTCTAATCAATGCAAGACCACATTATTCACATTTTGCCAAATGTCTATCAACCACATGTCTGTATAGTTTCTTTTCATTGTCTTACATTAAAGTAAGCAGTTCACACCGTAGAATCTCTACATCTATCCCATTACACAGGGAACAGTTTTAACTACGCCACATTAGTCCAGTCAATTTATGGTTTCAAGGCTCGGCAAGCCAATACAACTGCCTCATATATAACTGGAAAAATTATTCGTTATGGAAAGAATATTCATTCGTCCACAAGATTATTATTATTGTATTGTCAAACACCTGTTATTGGCTGGATATTTTTTCTTCAAATTGTTCAAGTGAATTTTTTTCTGGGAAAGACTTTTGGTACAATAATACAATACAGGCAGGCACATCAATAACATTAACGTTGTATTTAAACTGCAAAGTGTTATTGAGAGCTTAGGAAGACCTGTGTATGTAATTCTAGGAGTATTCTAGAATTTAAGTTCTTTTTTCAGTTTTTATTTGTATTCTATTGAAAAATATATGTTGAATTTTACAACGCTTGCTGGTTTTCACTCTTTTATTCTAAGTATTTTTAACAGTCTGAGCTCGTAATAATACAACTTATCATGGAAACTGTAAATTTTACTATAATGTGCACACCTATGATTATTAAACATATCATGTGTAAACAACATATTACATAGCTCCTTCATGTCCATCAAGAAAATGATGCTATGCTGTTTTTTATGTGATTTGTTTCTGGACCCATCCTTGATAATCAATCTTTCACAGTTTGAGGTACTTTTCCTTTGTTGATTCAATATTGTGACATATGTCTGGGGGAAGTTATTTTGACATATGTCATTTAATGATGAATTGCGAGCTAAAGTCGTAATTGAGTCGTAGAAAAATATAAAAAATAGACGTAAACAACTACTGCTTGTGTTCATTTTTAATATTCTAATTTTGTTTTTGGCCTGCAGAAATGTTTAATTGTTTTTGTTTAGATTTAATACAAAAGAAAGCATATATTTCAATTATTCAACGAAGTTATAAATAGCTCAGATGAATGTTTGGTTAAAACATTGAAAGACGTTCTGACAATGTCATTGTGATATATCTATTACTGTTTGCTCTATAGCATATTCAAGGCTACTGGTACATCAGTACATTTACGAGTGTTAATTCATTCCGAACACGTTGTTTAGACGTGTGATATAATGTTCATAACTATATTGGAGCGAAGAAAAACGGACACCGATAAAACATGATGAGACCTAGCCAGATAGTATTAATATAATCATAGGGACATCTTGGTCAGGTAAGACCGCTGTTACTTAGCTTTCTTATGTAGGGACATCTTGGTCAGGTAAGTCTGCTGTTACTTAGCTTCTTAACGAGAATTCTCAAATGGAACATGTAATCTCTGATCCATCAGCAATGGTGTGGTTTGCTTCAAGACTACAGCAAGGCCGCTATCAAAATAATACACGAAGACATTGTGGAGTTAATCAGAACATCGTCCTTGGAATTAATATTGAGACATTATCTATCGGATGCAACACAAGCATATGTCTAAGTGATTAGGGTCAAGCCTAATATTATTTGTTTTCATCGATTAAGGTTCAACCACGCTGAGGAATATTCATGCGCTTGTTGTTTCGGTAACATGGATTATAAAAATCACCTCTCTCAATATGCACAAGCAGCTGTTACGAATCTATGCTCTTAGAAAGGTAACAGAAAAGAGTGAAGAAAACAAAATTGATAAAATTAAATCAATAATTTGTTTACATAGAATTCCGCGGGGCACCGAGTGGTCGAGTGGTTGAAAGCGCTCTCCGTTACGGATCACTGACATCTCACCTCTGTCTTCGTTAGTTCGAGTCAAAGATTCGACGAATGTGGATATGTGAGAAAGCTTTCCAGTAGCTTCTAGTGGGTCGGTGGTTCTTTCCGCGGATTTACTGGTTTCTTCCTCCACCATTAATACTGACCGACATGTATATCTTATCGTTTGCTGAAAAATGGCGTTAAGCCCCACAACAACCAATCAACCAATCCTAGAATACCAATTGAAAAATGATACAAATTAACTAACATTTTTACGGATCAATTCCCAAAAATCGAAGGTTTAAAAAATAGAAGTCCTATTATTAACACTTCCAATATGGAACTGAATTCCAATCATGATGAATTCCAAAATGGATTGAGATGACATCTGTTGTAGGCTGTGAAATACTATTGTGTCAATAGTTCCTTGCCAAATCACAGAAAATATTATCACAGTTTCTAATTTCCTTTAAATTTCACAGAAAGACTTTGTCCAAGAAGTTTGTAGGAGCATCTACGTATTTCCAGTGAAACGAATCACCTGAAGTTCAGTAATATTAAATTTCAATGAAAACTGATCATAACAGAACTTAAGGTATAAATTGTTTGGAGATCGACTGAACAAATCTTTATCAACACATCAGTTATACACTAACTTAAACGCAAAACAGATTCCAGGATGAGGGTCAGTCTTCTAGAAAAAAGTAGAAGCTTGTAATAATAAACAACGTTTCATATCACGTACTCCAGTTATTGCCTTATCTTAATGACTGTTACCCTGAGCAAGAATTAAAAAATCAAAAGAAAAAGCTGTTCACCACAACTGTCATTGACTCTGAAGCAAAACCAGAAACTAAATACAGTGTTTCCGTTATTAGGTGTTTATCAGCAAAAATATAATAGTCAGGTCAAAGAGAACTAAACACAATTCTGGACAATATCAAATCCAGTAAACAAAGTTACATTACAAACTAAATATACATAACATAGCACTGCATGAGTTTATTACAATATCGATGTTGACTGAAATGAGATACCGGATTTGCATCGATAGGATATATTCCGCGATAATGGTATTGAAAAGAGAATAAGAAAAAAAAATAAGACTACTATGTCTCCTAGATGACGGACTCTATGTACCCCGATGACGGCCCCTATGTACCCCGATGACGGCCCCTACGTACCCCGATGACGGCCCCTATGTACCCCGATGGCGGCCCTCTATGTTACCCCGATGACGGCCCCTATGTACCCCGATAATACGTTTATCTGATGCCATCCGGCCTATCAAGCTCTTTCGTGTTCTGTGTCGGATAAATATTATTCCATTAATTTTTTAAAGATTATACAAATTTTAAGCCGTTTATCCTTTACAAACTTTTCGTTTTGGTTATTCGGATAGAATCTAATATTAATCTAATTTTTCATTTTTACTCGGAATAATTAGGGAAGTTAAAATATATGGCCGCATCTTCATGACAATTCTATGCTCAAACCGCAGTGACGGAGGCCTTGTTGACGTAATTATACCTCTTTAAATTCATCATTATTATATCTCATATTTATTTTCTTTGCAACGAATAGCTTAATTCCATTAATTAACAGTTATATATTTTATGCATTCATGATTTTTAATGGTAAAAGCAAGTGTTTCGCATTGAATGCTCGAGAGCACAATAATAATAATGACGTGATGAACAGAAGAGCTAACAAAGGACCACATATCAATTCCATAGGAATATTTCACAATTAAAATCAAATCAAACGACTGTGAAGATCTCACTGCAGGATTCAAACAAACATTTACCCTGACGAAACAACAAATTAGGAAAGACCTTGAGCCAGGGGACAAACAAATTAAGAAAGACCTTGAGCCAGTGGACAAACAAATTAGGAAAGACCTTGAGCCAGGGGACAAACAAATTAGGAAAGACCTTGAGCCAGGGGACAAACAAATTAGGAAAGACCTTGAGCCAGGCGACAAACAAATTAAGAAAGACCTTGAGCCAGGGGACAAACAAATTAGGAAAGGCCTTGAGCCAGTGGAAAAACAAATTAGGAAAGACCTTGAGCCAGGGGACAAACAAATTAGGAAAGACCTTGAGCCAGGGAAAACAAATTAGGAAAGACCTTGAGCCAGGTAACAAACGAATTAGGAAAGAGTTTGAGCCAGGGGACAAACAAATTAGGAAAGACCTTGAGCCAGGGGACAAACAAATTAGGAAAGACCTTGATCCAGGGGACAAACAAATTAGGAAAGACCCTGAGTCAGGAGACAAGATTCCTACTGAGGAATAAGCAAAGGTACCATGCGAAGAAGAATGCGAGAAGGAGTAGGGGTACTCCATATATCAATTAGAATTAACAACACCAGAAACTTATTGAGAACGCATCCGCGTATGCTATAGACGACCGTGACAACATAAATATTAGAAGCAAAATATGAAACGAGAGTACACGACTATTTGAAAATATGGATTTATTGAGATGTTGCCATGGTGAAGAGGCTGAATAAGGATTATCCAGGTTAGATTAGCTTTAAAAGATATATGAATGCCTCCTCCAAGTACACAATCACCCAGCCACCACTGAAGAGTGTGGCGAGATAAAAACTCTATGACCAATACAGTTAGTGGAAAACAACAGGAATTGTCGCCGGCGGACAAGATCCCATCATGCAGCTTTGTTGCCGTTGATTGATTACAAATAGCAGCAACAATTTCCATGATACCATCATTGACGAGACTGAAATATTTTAGGAATTGACATAGGTAGGATCGTGGAAACTACTGTGTATCTAACGTTAATCTACGTGTTAATCGATGATTTGCAACTACCGAGACTGTTAGGATTATCATATATGCATTTGGAGTGCAAGCATTCTAAAAAAGGATTCTGCCGCTAGAGTAAGCTGACTTGATCGCCGTGTGACAAATACAACATCGGGTTCGACTAGGAATAGTTGATGTCATAGTTTCAAAAGTGATTATTGAATCGAGCAAACGTACTCTTAAAATTTCACTGGAGCAACTCCATTGTGTATTATATCTGACATTCTTTTCTAGCTGAACGTTTTGGTTGTTTACCAACTGAATTATTCATTTGTTTATTTCATGGAGAAACTGCAGAGACTCCGATAGAATCACTTTATTGGAATTCCAGATTTTTATTTATTTATCGTTTACAGTGCATGCCCGGCCATTTAACAGTGTCATCATCAGCAATGTGCACATCATGCAGTCTACAAGGGAAACTTATCAGTGGATAAAATGTGTCATATAGTTACTTGAGATCGAAAGCTACAGGAATAATCAGTGGTTTGGTCCCATAGGAAAACGTTGATTGTTTAACGACCATTTCCAGTCATAAAGCGATTCAGGTTAATCCACATATGTCGTGGAAGTTTGATGCCAGGTTGGCGGACAGATGACTCTGTTAGGAGAGAAGGAAGGTTGATGCCAGGTTGGCGGACATATGACTCTGTTAGGAGAGAGTTGTTTACACTATCTGTTGAAGGCCACTCGTCACTCCATGCCAAAATAGCGATGAAGACGTGGAACAGAAATGTTGCTGAGTTTCGGCCAGGGTAAAGAAGTAGGACGTATGTGCATTGTTTTGTTGAGCTGGACACCAGTTACCTTGATATGAGGCAACCGAAATCAGACTGGAGCGAAATCCTTTGGCTGTCGAAAAACAGAGGCAGCGCCGTTGTCTTGAGTGTCTATACACTAGTGTCATTTGGTGAACTGTATAGTTTGTGCAATAGGTTGTTCCGATTCCTATGTTTTGCTGTCCTTCTTTTCAGGTGGTTCTATAATGTATGTGATTTGTTCAAAGACACACCAAGGCATGTTGTATTGTGTCGTGTTATATGTACTGTCCATTGAGGAGCATGCTAAGCTTACTGCTTCCATTTGTATTGTTACGGTGGAAGACTCTGGAGACTTTATTTTGTGAGCTTTTCAGAAGTCCTCATTTTTAATGAAGTCAGTCTATTCCTCCGGGATCTAATTCAGTACCTAGTCAAGCCATAAACATGATCGGCTGTGTTTCAGGCAAGTCACTGATATAAACATCTACATGCCGCAAGTTTCTCGGATATACGTTCATAAGCGCATTTTGCAAATGAACAGTTTCATTGTCTCATTGTCTTATTTATCCAGCACGGCATTACAACTGAAATTTTTAACAATAGCACTGCATAAAACAAATTGTCATCAGCCGCTGAAAAGCTCCGGTATTTTAAGGTTCCTCTATAAACTGTCTTTAACATACGTAGTTGAGGAAGAGATTGAATGGATGTCTTGATTTAGATGTAGCGAGATGGTAAAACGACTAAGATACGTTATATGTCACTTATTTCGTTCAATCTGCTTTCCGGAAGTTTCAACGCCGCTGTGAAGAGCTGTGTACAGTCGGCAGTGTATGTCCAGTATAGATAATTATTGGTTTATGATTGTGTGGAAAGTCGTCATTAACAGTTTGGCTTACTGGCTGAGGATTGCCACTAATACAGCTAACCCAACAAACGCCACTTAGTAGTTTCTTTGCCATCTTGCAAAATGAAAGGTTCCACGGTAAATGGAGCTTTTATTCAGAAGGATGTTATTGCTCATTTCCACTCTAACATATGTTTCCAGTCTTCATCTTGGTGCAAGCAGCCCCAGAAATAGTAACCACTGTTGAAATCACCAATATAGACGGCTAGATGTTCGAGAGTTCAAAGAATATTGTTGCCCGAATGGGCACTGGGCCGCTTGTAGACATTACTAATATTGTACCCACCAATCTGGACCACATTTCAGAATGTGCTTGAGGAAACTGGAGAGACATGAGTATTTCAAGGTGTGTATGCGTCGCACGGCCGCATTTGGAGTCTGGTATTGAAGTGATGAGGTCAAAGCCTACTGGCTGCTGAGAGAACCTGCACGTTAAATTGTACAACTCTTAAAACCAGTCCAATGACTTTAAAGTCCAAGAATATTGGTACATGGGTGGATGTTCTTTATTGTGGCAAGTAACCGGGTATCAAAGCTAACTTCGGTTTGAAAGGTGGATCGTATGTTTCCCCGGATCGCGATATGAACACAGATCCATGCTCCAAGAAATACCAGAGGGCATTTACTCAATTTAGGCAATCAGCTCAGAAAGTAACTGGCATTAAACTAGTACCACATGGCTAGGTTACATGATCGCTGTTACAGTCCATGAGTAAATGCAGTACTCATCCATTGAAATATCTTTCTATGGATACTGCGT
>JAEAOA010002040.1:175000-252500 GCA_016746295.1 Potamilus streckersoni | reverse complement strand
CATGTTTTACTATAAAAAATATCACTTTAAATAATTTATGGGAGATAGCAAACCCCGATTACGACGTCGTAATTAATATGTAAATTTTTCTTTACAAACGTTTGATTGAAACCAGTAATATCTATACTACTGGATTGACACCGCATAACTATTACATATTGACAAAATCTAACATGTAAAGTTAACTGCACAAATAAAATAAGTATTGATTATGCCCCTATTAAATCAAGCATAAAAACAGATCCAGAAAATGGATTGTATTATGTTAATGTCAAAATACGTTTGCACGGGTATAGGTAGAAGCTAAACAATGTTCATCTTCCTTATGATTTAAAGACACACATAATCAATATGCAATATCCGCTCTGTACTCGGTCAATCTGACTAGCAAATGGGTCAGATACTCGGTCAATCTGACTAGCAAATGGGTCATATACTCGGTCAATCTGACTAGCAAATGGGTCTTGTACTCGGTCAAACTAGCCAGCAATACGCCTTGTACTCGGTCAAATTAACTAGCAATACGCTTTGTACTCGGTCAAACTAACTAGCAATACGCCTTGTACTCGGTCAAACTAACTAGCAACATCCAATTCTGTCTAATTTCACGTCGACTGCAATCGATATCATTGCACTGAATTGCTAAATACCGCTTAGTCTAGTTGAGGACAGGTTATATAAATAACACAGCTATGGAATGTAGGAATGCCACTACCTTGAAGATTGATACCAGAGTTTTCATTACAGTTCATCCGCCTCTTAGCATTCGTTAAATGGAACACTCCGCCACCCCTTTGTACACGATACGCATGTATCTAACACTGTTAACTGACGTACTGTTTGCCACATTTAGTGGACTTAACAAATAGAAAATTCTTTCCGATCATACGTATTAACATCATAACGTTTCTAAATAATTTAGGAGCGGGCGGTGGGGTTCCACAGTGGTTATTCTATAGTTTGGTTGTGCATAGGACGGATTCTACGGGGACAAAAAATATATTTCCGGTTGTGGATAGAATATCTATAGCTTGGATGTATTAAAACGATAATAGCATATCGAGGTCAGGTAATTTCCCAGATTTCAGGGAGTAACATACCGTTTGATTTCCCATCTCCATTGAATACTTACAGTCTAGCGCTTTTTAGGAATAAGAGATCAATACATGGCATACATGGCAAGAGATCAATACATGGCATATATATCAAGGGATACATGGCATACATGCAAAGGGATCAATACATGGCATACATGCAAAGGGATCAATACATGGCATATATGACAAGGGATCAATACATGGGAAAAGTATATTAGCGTTATGTAATAATCTTAACTTTGTATCTCAAACATCTAACCATCTTGAATTTATTGTGCATTTATTTATCTCAAACATCTAACCATCTTGAAGTTATTGTGCATTTATTTATCTCAAACATCTAACCATCCTGAAGTTATTGTGCATTTATTTATCTCAAACATCTAACCATCTTGAAGTTATTGTGCATTGATTTGTCTCAAATATCTAACCATCTGGAATTTATTGTGCATTTATTTATCTCAAACCTCTATCCATCTTGAAGTTCTTGTGCATTTATTTATCTCAAACATTTATCCATCTTGAATTTATTGTGCTTTTATTTATCTCAAACATCTAACCATCTTGAAGTTACTGTGCATTTATTTATCTCAAACATCTAACCATCTTGATTTTATTGTGCATTTATTTATCTCAAACATTTAACCATCTTGCAGTTATTGTGCATTTATTTACATCAAACATCTAACCTTCTTGATGTTATTGTGCATTTGTGTATCTCAAACGTCTAACCATCTTGAACTTTTTGGGCATTTTTTTATCTCAAAATTCTAACCATCTTGATGTTATTGTGCATTTATTTGTCTCAATCATCTAACCATCTTGAAGTTATAGTGCATTTATTTATCTCAATCATTTAACCATCTTGAAGTTATTGTGCATTTATTTATCTAAACATTTAACCATCTTGAATTTATTGTGCATTTATTTATTTCAAACATCTAAATCATGTTGAATTTATTGTGCATTTATTTATCTAAAATCTCTAACCATCTTGAATTTATTGTGCTTTTATTTATCTCAAACATCTAACCATCTTGAAGTTACTGTATATTTATTTATCTCAAACATCTAAATATCTTGAAGTTACTGTGCATTTATTTATCTCAAACATGTAACTATCTTGATTTTGTTGTGCATTTATTTATCTCAAGCATTTAACCATGTTGAAGGTATTGTCCATTTATTTATCTCAAACATCTAACCATCTTGATGTTATTGTGCATATGTGTATCTCAGACATCTAACCATCTTGAATTTTTTTGCATTAATTTATCTCAAACATCTAACCATCTTCATGTTATTGTGCATTTATTTATCTCAAACATCTAACCATCTTGAAGTTAGTGTGCATTTATTATCTCAAACATTTAACCATCTTGAAGTTATTGTGCATTTATTTATTTCAAACATTTAACCATCTTGAATTTATTGTGCATTTATTTATCTCAAACATCTAACCATGTTGAATTTATTGTGCATTTATTTATCTAAAATATCTAACCATCTTGAATTTATTGTGCTTTTATTTATCTCAAACATCTAACCATCTTAAAGTTACTGTGTATTTATTTATCTCAAACACCTAAATATCTTGAAGTTACTGTGCATTTATTTATCTCAAACATCTAACCATCTTGATTTTATTGTACATTTATTTATCTCAAGCATTTAACCATTTTGAAGGTATTGTCCATTTATTTATCTCAAACATCTAATCATCTTGATGTTATTGTGCATATGTGTATCTCAAACATCTAACCATCTTGAATTTTTTTGCATTTATTTATCTCAAAAATCTAACCATCTTCATGTTATTGTGCATTTATCTATCTCAAACATCTAACCATCTTGAAGTTTTTGTGCTTTTATTTATCTAAATCATCTAACCATCTTGAAGTTAGTGTGCATTTATTTGTCTCAAAACATCTAACCATCTTGAATTTATTGTGCATTTATTTATCTCAAACATTTATCCATCTTGAATTTATTTTGCATTTATTTATCTCAAACACCTAAACATATTGAAGTTACTGTGCATTTATTTGTCTCAAACATCTAACCATCTTGAATTTTATGTGCATTTATTTATCTCAAACATCTAACCATCTTGATTTTATTGTGAATTTATTTATCTCAAACTTTTAACCATCTTGCAGTTATTGTGCATTTATTTATCTCAAACATCTAACCATCTTGATGTTATTGTGCATTTGTGTATCTCAAACATCTAACCATCTTGAATTTTTGTGCATTTTTTTATCTCAAAAATCTAACCATCTTCATGTTATTGTGCATTTATTTATCTCAAACATCTAACCATCTTGAAGTTATTGTGCATTTATTTATCTAAAAAATCTAACCATCTTGAATTTATTGTGCATTTATTTATCTCAATCATTTAGCCATCTTGAATTTATTGTGCATTTATTTATCTCAAACATTTAACCATCTTGAAGTTATTATGCATTTATTTATCTCAAACATCTAAGCATCTTGAAGTTAGTGTGCATTTATTTATCTCCAACATCTAACCATCTTGATGTTATTGTGCATTTGTGAATCTCAAACATCTAACCATCTTGAAGTAATTGTGCATTTATGTATCTCAAACATCTAACCATCTTGAATTTATTGTGCATTTATTTATCTCAAACATCTAACCATCTTGAAGTTATTGTGCATTTATTTATCTCAAACATCTAACCATCTTGAAGTTATTGTGCAATTATTTATCTCAAACATCTAACCATCTTGAAGTTATTGTGCATTTATTTATCTCGAACATTTAACCATCTTGAATTTATTGTGCATTTATTTATCTCAAACATTTAACCATCTTGAAGTTATTGTGCATTTATTTATCTCAAACATCTAACCATCTTGAAGTTATTGTGCTTTTATTTATCTAAATCATCTAACCATCTTGAAGTTATTGTGCATTTATTTATCTCAAACATCTAACCATCTTGAATTTATTGTGCATTTATTTATCTCAAACATCTAACCATCTTGAAGTTATTGTGCATTTATTTATCTCAAACATCTAACCATCTTGATGTTATTGTGCATTTATTTATCTCAAACATCTACAACTCGTAGTAAGATATTCATCTTTATCATCACAAAGTTATTCAACCTTTGAATTAGCAAACAGCTGAAGACCGGAAGTTATTCATCCTTTTAAATAGCAAACAGTTGAAGACCGGAAGTTATTCAACCTTTTAAATAGCTAAAAGATAAAGACCGGAAGTTATTCAACCTTTTAAATAGCAAACAGCTAAAGACCGGAAGTTGTTCAACCTTTTAAATAGTTCAAAGCTAAAGACCGGAAGTTATGCAACCTTTTAAATAGCAAACAGCTAAAGACCGGAAGTTATTCAGCCATTTGGTATATAAATAACACATATACATTCAGAGTATATCAGTGGTTACATTAATCTGACTTTTGAACAATTTGCTAATGAATTGTCTCTATATCTGATTTTCATGATGGACAGTGTAATAGTAGCACACAAACAGTACTGGCTTCACATGTGTAAATAAACTAAACTAAATAAGCTGTGATAATATTTGCTACTAAATGATAACATTAACTGTGGAATGACAACACCAACTGACATCATTCGCTACATGATAACGTTAATTGTAAACTAAAAACATTCACTACATGATAACACATACATATATATACATACATATATACATAGATACATACATATATATATATATATATATATATATATATATATATATATATACATACATATAGACATAGATACATACATATATACAAATATTTATACGTACGCACACACACACACACACACACATATATATATATATATATATATATATATATATATATATATATATATATATATATATATATATATATATATATCACAAATTGAGTTAATGTTTCATAAAATAACTAAAAACTGAAATATTATCCGAGGTACGATATTCAGTTTGCAACCGAGTAGCAGACACTTTGGGAAGTTGGTTAGGATTCAAGTTTTTCATTCATATTATAATCTACTTAAATTATATTTTTTTGTTCTTCCAAGTACACTGTAGCGAGCTGCCAAAGGCAGGCCATCAAAACGTGTATGCCTGACTGTAGCAAAAGCCAAACATTGTCAAAGTTACTTACAGTGAATTGCTAAAAATCACATGCTTATATTGTCTGTAATTATTCTATATTCATATTTTTAACCATGTCTATATAACCTGATTTGACATGTAAGCTAGTGACTGAAAAATGCCTTGAACTGAAATATCAGCAAGCAACTTATTCATACAGTATGAACCTGACCAAATTCAGGTACACAAACAAAAATCCTGAATCATTGACAAAGTCCGAACACACGATATAAAATCTCTGTAATAACCACACTGCATGATTACCTTTTCATGCTAGATATTTAAGACGGGAATTAATTTGCTTAATTAGTAGGTGTTCTGATAGATAAGGTGGTCATAATAAGAGAGATATTGGCTTTAGTGGTGATTATTTCCATGTGTGCTTTTTTAGGTAGACATGACGCTATATTACTAAATTATCTCCTGTATTATGGAAATTCAGACGGATCGAGTTTATGAAAAGCTGCGATTTTACAATTGAAAAGAGGTTGGTATCAAAATGGTTTAATTAACACATATGCCTAGAACTATACAGGGAGTATAGAATTATTTTGTAAAGAATGGGCAGGGCAATACAAGTAAAAAGTGTTGGCTTGAATTCCAGTTTTCCATCCAATAATGTTTATTGTTAAATAGCATTTGATGATAAATTATTTCCACAGTGAAAGGTGATTAACGACGAGAGATACCATAATTATAACACAAAATAATTCATATCGCTGCATAATCACATTTGTTATACCATATTAAAACATTATCAGTTTTCCAATACATACTGCATTATTTCTGCTACGTGTATTTTAGCCATGCATTATGGAAACTAAATTCTCATATGATAATGTGCCGATATTATGAGCACAAACCTAGAGTGAAATTCTCAGGTGATAGTGCCTAACGTTCGATACGCTTCCATAGAGAAGTTAATTGCTTGTTTTAGCAGAATTCGTTACTTTCATTTGGATAGCGGAAATTGTTTTTTCCTTTCAACATTTGCATCAGAAAATAATGACAGTCTTGAAAGTAATAAATAACCTAAATGTTCATATGAAGTGTGCGCGTGTTTGCCAACAGAGGAATGCAAGCCCACGACGGACTGTTGGATCGTGTGCCTTGACTCAACAGAAATAAAATATTCATGGGTCCTGATTATTTTCCCTGATGTTCCTTAGGCCCGTGGCGTCATGCTCTGGTCGATATCACGTTATCTATGCTCCGTATTCCCACCGGTACATTGACATATTGAGCGCCATCCGACCATTGCCAGCCAAATAAATTCATGAAAGCGCTGTATTCTGGATATTTTCGGGGTTCTTCGCGTATTACCACTGTAGGAAAGGCTTATCGTCCGTACCATGCAACGGATCGGTCTAATTTGACCTAATTCCAGGCTGGACTAACACGACGGACACCACAAGTAGTGATGCCATCACCAAACCAAATAAAAGAAATTATACTCCATTTTCGTTATTGCTTTAGGTACTTAGAATGCGTGTGAAGGGCACCTTGTTACAGAATAATAAAGAAGAAAGATACTACTACTACTACTACTACTACTACTACTACTACTACTACTACTACTACTACTACTAATACTATTGATGGTAATAAGTTTCGGAAGATATACTAGGATAAATAATATCATCAAAATTGTATACATTTAATAGAATGTCTGGTTGATAAGAATGCATTAAAGAGTTTATACATTATCATTTACGCCAAATGCATGAACTAATAATTTTAATGTCCTGTACTGTTCCTTATGTATTTCTTTTATTGCAAATAGGTCCACCTCATGTTATATTCTCAAGAGAATATTGAGGGACTAGAAAAATCGAGTTAATAGAGTGTAGTGGATTCGAGTCTATCGTTGATTTTGTTGTGGATTTAGGTTATTTATGTGGTTTATTTTCTTTCGGAAATCAAAGGATTCGCCAACATACTGAGTGGCACACATGTTACACTTTATAAAATAGATCAAATTATGGGTCCGAAATTTTGACTTCCAATTGATGATGACTCTAACTCCCGTTGTGTGACTTCCAATCGATTTATTTTCAAATGTTTGCAAAATAGGCAACGAGCGACTTTTGCCGCAATATGTGCCGGAATACATAGCATTGTCTCCAGTTGGCAGATACATGACGGTTCCGCAAATGGTTGGGTCTACCCTATAATGTCACATCAAACTCCATACATTAGGCTGATTCAGTCTAGTGCCATTTGTGCCACATATTAGATTGTACATTTGGGTGTGGATAGCAAGGGCACATGCTTGCTGGATTTCTAGGTTTTATTTTTCAAGATGACTTCTGAATCGCGCAGTTTCATTTTGTTAATAGCCTTCTCTATGTAGCTATTTTTCTGTCTGTGAGGTGATCTCAAGCATCTTGCGGTGATCTCAAGGATCTTTAAGGCAATTAAACCGGATTTTTTTATTGTGAAATCTTGACCTGCATCATGGTTTTCCTATCAAAGACCTGTCCGTGTCTTTCTAATCTTGCTATTTGCATTTCAGGATGGTTAAATTCGCTACTCAATGATAACTATATCATTGCTAACGGCTTTCCATTGTGTCTAAAAAATCATTCAATCTATATATATCTGAAAGAAAACATTTATGCTCATAAACAATATGTAGTTCAATTTTCTAGAGATGAATGGTCAATTTGTAAAAGTAAGACGCTAGAGAGGCTATTCGTTGTTCATTTTAGAAAATAACAGGATTGTTTCATTTTACAGGATTAGGCAATATTGCTCAAATTCGTATTGCCTCAAGGACCAGGATAGCTTACACAATTTACATTTCAGACATCTATGGTGCTCATCTGAATACCAAATATTGGACATAAAATTAGAAAAAAAATAAACAGCTCATTTCTTTCGAGTCAATAATCCTATATTGTATAGAAATCGTACATTGTATTTATTATGATTTCAGAGTTAACAATACATTCTATACCATGCATTATTTCTTAGATTTAACAATGAATTCTATAACATGTATTATGTATTATTGATTAAACAGTGAATATGATGGTATGCATTATTATTGATTTCACAATGAGGACTAAAATATACATTTGTTATTGATTTAATTATTAGCAATGAGTAATATAACATGCATTAATTTTTGCCTCCATGAAAATATTTTTTTTGTTGTAAATTAATACAGAACTAAATATTTTTTGGAAGATCACAACGACACAGAGCATGATAAGCTTTCACTAAAACCATAGTACTATCGATTAACCTCATGAGCCGATGTTAACGGCAAGACTTCGTCAATTTCCTTGATCAGACACGTAACGTTATGCAAACAAAGTATAATTATTCTGCTGGAAGCGAAGACAACGCTTAGAGGATATTTATTAGAGGCCAGGGTAACGCTATAGCCTGGCATAATATTATCGTATCATGGCAACGTGGTCTACAGTCGCTTATACATGCTTTGATTTCAGTACTTTGCTCCATAAATATTAATATAAATGTATTATTGAAGGATAATGCTAACAGATTGTTGACAATACCAAGTTTGTGTAATATACATATAACTGTAGGACTGAAACATAATGTCAACGGCGTAATGATAAAAGCAACTTTTTAAATATTTGAATAAATGTATTAATGAAAGATAATGACAATGGAACGTTATACATACCAAGTTTATATAATATACATCTAACTAAAGAATTCCACAAAATTTTTTAAAGTGCTCGAAATGCAATTATCATTAGATATCATTACAGATCCACCTTACTATTATGCATCATTACATATCTACATCAATATTGTACATCATTACATATCTATATCAATATTGTACATCATTGCATATCTAAATCAATATTGTACATCATTACATATCTATATCGATATTGTACATCATTATATATTTATATCAATATTGTACATAATTACATATCTATATCAATATTACACATCATTACATATTTATATCAATATTGTACATCATTACATATCTATATCAATATTGTACATCATAATATATCGACATCAATATTGTACATCATTACATAACTATATCAATATTATACATCATTACATATTTATACCAATATTTTTCAACATAACATATCGACATCAATATTGTACATAATTACATATCTATATCAATATAATGACATCATTACATATCTATATCTATATTATACATCATTACATATCTATATAAATATTGTACATCATTACACATCTGCATCAATATTGTACATTATTACATATTTATATAAATATTGTACAGAATTACATATCTATATCAATATTATTCATAATTACATATCTATATCAATATTATATATCATTACATATCTATATAAATATTGTACATCATTACATATCAGCATCAATATTGTACATCAATACATATCTATATCAATATTATTCATCACTACATATCTATATCTATTTTAGACATCATTACATATCTATATCAATATTGTACATCAGTACATATCTATATCAATATTATAGATCATTACATATCTATATTAATTTTGTACATCATTACATATCTACTTCAATATTGTACATCATTACATATCTGTATCAATATTATTCATCATTATATATCTACATCAACATTATACATAATTACATATCTGTATCAATATTGTACATCATTGCATATCTATTTCAATATTATACATCATTAAATATCTATATCAATATTGTATTTCATTACATATCTATATCAATATTATTCATCATTATATATCTATATCTATATTGTACATCATTACACACCTATATCAATATTATGCATCATTATCTATATATATATATATATATATATATATATATATATATATATATATATATATATATATATATATATATATATATATATATCATTATAATGTATGATACATATCTACATAAATATAATTTATCATCACATATATATATCATTATAATATATGATACATATCTACATAAATATAATTTATCATTACATATTTATATCATTATAATGTATGGTACAGATCTCCATCTATATATTTCATCATTACATGTCTATATCAAGAGTTTTACGTGACAAGAGCTCGTACTCAGTAACAAAGAAAAGAGTGAAAGCCAACAATCTTTGTATATTTCAACAAAATAATTTATTTCCTTAGAGAACAATAAAAACTGGTCAATAGGACTTAGTTTGTAAAATAATCAAAATATGATTCTAAGAAAAAATCACAAGTCCCATCAATAAATATTATAAAAATCCATGCTCGAGACCCGACAACCTACGAATATGGATGGCGATGACGTCAGATGACGTTCAATCTATGAATGACAATAAGTCCTCACTTGAATCAGTCTTTGTTTCCTAATAATTCTATAATTAATTTCCTTTTAAATCTTTTAAGTTATTTTTGATAAGAAAGTCAACTTGTTGAGTGTCCAGGAAAATAAATTAATGAATCCAAAATTAGACGTAGAATAGATATTCTGGCAATAAATTTAAAATAAATACACCTTGTTTCTTCAAGGTCTTAAATGATTCTGGCCAAATCAATATTAATACGTATTTAACCTTGAAACATCCCTTCAAATCTTGCGAGATTGGTCATGTGGTATCTTATTATGCTAAAATACACACGTAGACCAATGCTACACACGTAGACCAATGCCACTCCACTAAAAAATTGCAATCATTAAAAGGTTTTTTTACAAACATTGATCACGCGGAGAAAGTATATCCGTGATGCTGACCAATCAGTTTAACTTACTGTTGATTTTCTACCAAGGTAAGACTAACTAAATGCCAACCCTCACGTATTACTCTTTCATCTTAAATAAACAGTTTGTGCTATCATTATCTTAGTACTAAAAATAGAATCTCTAATCTGAGACAAATATTCAATGCAATTAAATACAATTAAACAAAAATGAAATAATAACTCTAAACCTTACAGACAATCATTTTAATCACATTTGCGTAACAAGATAAATTTTGTTTCTCTTGCTAAATAAATTTGTCAGTGGTTTAACAATATTGGAAAAATTTGAAAGAAACATTCAATAGTATCCGGTCATACTCAGAAATCGAATTAATTGCTTTTTAACGACAGGAACAGGAAAATCAGATAGCATAAACCCTTACGTCAATATGTTTTTCTTAACCATATCTTACAATATGTCCTCTGAAATTTACACAAGCACGATAGAGCTCACTTTAGATAAATTGATTATCAAATTAATATCAGGGAGTCTTTGAAAGAATTTCTAAATTGTGACCTGATGTCCTTTCCAGGTGTCGTTGTAAATGACGTCATCAACATAAGAATCACAATTATCTAGACCGAAAGTAATTATATTCATCAAACATTGAAAAGTATTTGGGGAACTCTTCATCCCAAACGTCATAACTTTGTACTGAAAGAGTACATCTTGAGATGCAAACGCCGAACTTTCTTTCGCTCTTTCCCTAAGTGGAATTTGCCAAAATCCTTTTAAAAGATAAAATTTGCTGACGTACTTGGTATGTTTTATTTTATCAATGCTATCATTGATTCTTGGTAACGGAAATCACATTTGTCACGCTGTTCACCTTCCGAAAATCAGTGCACATACGGAAAGTTTTATTTGGTTTCGGAACAAGTATGCATGGTGAATTTCAATCACTTTTACTGGGCTCTTTGAAATCGTTCTCCAACAAATAATTGTTTTTTCAAGCATTCCTGTTTGAGAGGAATCATCCTGTATGGGTGTTGTTTTAGAGGTTTTGAATCAACAATTTCAAAGTCATGACAAAATTTGTTTGTACTTGTAGGAATATCCGAAAACAAGTGTTCATATTTGAATAATAACTGTTTAAATTCCTCTCTTCTTTCAGCAAATGTAAACTTTTCTGGTCTGGATCTTTCATAATTTCCGAATTTCGAAGATTTGTTGTTCCAAGTTCAACGGTGTCCAATTGAATTTCTTAACACAAATCCTCAGTTTGTGGGACAGGTACCACTAATCTAACTGTAATAATTAAATTGGCTATCAATATATAAGTACTCCATTAATTTATATAGACCTGAGTGATATAATTATAATTTAACTCATTCATTTTATTATTTACTTTGTATGGGCCATACAATCTAATTTGAAGAATATTTTGAAGAATGAGCAAGTTGGTATGAAATTATTACAAGACAAAAAATTCCCAAGTAAACTTTTGTGAAACCGTGGTTTCACTTTCAACTTGAATTGCAGAGCGCTAAATTCAAGCATAACATGCTGTAAAGTCTAGACATGAAATTAAACCCTTCATCTGCTCGGATGGCATAGGAAGGACAAATTGATTTTAAAGCCTTTTATCAAAGCTTTTCCTATAGAATTCTTTAAAGGAATTGCCCCTGGGAATATTGTTGACGCACACATAATGACCTTTGGTAAGGGACCAACACAATCTACCATAATTCTGCTAAATGGTTCGTCAAATGCAGGAATTGGTTGTAGATAAGCCTTAAGTACCTTCTGATTGGGTTTAACTGCCATTAGACAAGTATGATAAGGTCTAAAAAAATTAAAAACATCACTTTTGATTTTTGGCCAATAAAAGTTAGTCAAGATAATGCTATAAGTTGTATTTATCCCTAAATAACAAGCCATAGGAGTTTCATAGGACAAACTAAGTATTCCCTATCTGTAAGATTTTGGAAATAAAATCTGATAGTTAACTGAACATTCGTCATTAGCAGGTGCCTCAGAATGTCTCCATTTGCTCATAAAATTTCATTTTTAATGAAGTAAGACAGGTACGTCTGTTGCTTCAGTTTAATTAACTGCCTTCTGAAACAAACAGATCTGAAACATTCAGAGGACAAGTGAGTATCGTTTTTCAATCTGCTTAGATAAAAAAGAATGAGGATTTAAAAGAGGATCACTTTGAGAAATACCACCCGATTGATCGAAATTAGAATTGAAAGTGACATCATTAAAAGCCTGACCCATACTCTTGTCAGCTAAAGAAAAATCTTCATTATAAAAATTATTCTCCTTAGCTTGTTTTGACATAGCTCTTGTAACTGCACAAGCTATGTATAGCTCAGGGTTTTGTTTTCAATTGGATCAAATTTCTAATCCAAAGAAGGCTAGTAAGTTACAAGTGGAATAACCACAACCTTGTCTCCAGCTATTATCATTATTATTATTATTATTATTATTATTATTATTATTATTATTATTATTATTATTATTATTATTATTATTATTATTATTATTATTATTATTACGTGTATTTTAACCTTACAAACAAGAACTTGAATCACATATACGTAACAATTATTATAGATGTACGTCAATATTATACATCATTACATATATGCGTCAATATTGTACTCCAATACAGATCTACGTAATTAGTATACATCATGACAAATCTAAATAAACATTATACATCATTACATATCTACATCAATATTGTACTCCAATATAGATTTACGTAATTAGTATACATCATTACAGATCTAAATCAACATTATACATCATTACATATATACATCAATATTGTACTCCAATACAGATCTATGTAATTAGAATACATCATTACAGATCTAAATCAACATTATACATCATTACATATATATACATCAATATTGTACTCCAATACAGATCTACGTAATTAGTATACATCATTACAGAACTAAATCAACATTATACATCATTACATATATACATCAATATTGTACTCCAATACAGATCTATGTAATTAGAATACATCATTACAGATCTAAGTCAACATTATACATCATTACATATATACATCAATATTGTACTCCAATACAGATCTACGTAATTAGTATACATCATTACAGATCTAAATAAACATTATACATCATTACATATATACATCAATATTGTACTCCAATACAGATCTACGTAATTAGTATACATCATTACAGATCTAAATAAACATTACACTTAATTACATATCTAAATCAATCGTATTCTTCATTAGAGGTCGATATTAATATTAAATATCATTACATAAATGCGTCAGTATTATCTATCAATAAATATCTGCATCAATATTATTCCTCATTACAGATCTACTTCAATATTATACATCATTACAGACTTGTATCAATATTATACATCATTACAGACTTGTATCAATATTATACATCATTACAGACTTGTATCAATATTATACATCATTAGAGACTTGTATCAATATTATACATCATTACAGACTTGTATCAATATTTTACATCATTAGAGACTTGTATCAATATTTTACATCATTACAGACTTGTATCAATATTATACATCATTACAGACTTGCATCAATATTTTACATCATTACAGACGTTTTATCAATATTATACATCATTACAGACTTGTATCAATATTATACATCATTACAGACTTGTATCAATATTTTACATCATTACAGACTTGTATCAATTTTATACATTATTAAATATCTACATCAATATTATACAACATTACATATATATATATATATATATATATATATATATATATATATATATATATATATATATATATATATATATATATATATATCAATATTATACATCATAAGATTTATATCAATATTATACGTCATTACATATCTACATCAATATTATAGATCATAAGATTTATATCAATATTATACAACATTACATATATATATCAATATTATACATGATAAGATTTATATCAATATTATACGTCATTACATATCTACATCAATATTATACATCATAAGATTTATATCAATAGTATACGTCATTACATATATATATATATATATATATATATATATATATATATATATATATATATATATATATATATATATATATATATATATATATATATATATATATATATATATATATATATATATATCATTATTATACATTATAAGATTTATATCAATATTATACGTCATTACATATCTACATCAATTTTATACATTATTAAATATCTACATCAATATTATACAACATTACATATATATATATCAATATTATACATCATAAGATTTATATCAATATTATACGTCATTGCATATCTACATCATTATTATACATTATAAGATTTATATCAATATTATACGTCATTACATATCTACATCAATTTTATACATTATTAAATATCTACATCAATATTAAACAACATTACATATATATATCAATATTATACATCATAAGATTTATATCAATATTATACGTCATTACATATCTACATCAATATTATACATCATAAGATTTATATCAATATTATAAGTCATTACATATCTACATCAATATTATACATCATAAGATTTATATCAATATTATACGTCATTATATATATATACATCAATATTATACATCATAAGATTTATATCAATATTATACGTCATTACATATCTATATCAATATTATACATCATAAGATTTATATCAATATTATACGTCATTACATATCTACATCAATATTATACATCATAAGATTTATATCAATATTATACGTCATTACATATCTACATCAATATTATACATCATAAGATTTATATCAATATTATACGTCATTACATATCTACATCAATATTATACATCATAAGATTTATATCAATATTATACGTCATTACATATCTACATCAATATTATACATTATAAGATTTATATCAATATTATACGTCATTACATATCTACATCAATATTATACATCATAAGATTTATATCAATATTATACGTTATTACATATCTATATCAATATTATACATGAATGCACATCAATATCGATATTTTATAGCCTTATAGATATTTTTATCAAGATTATACATCTTTACACATCTATATAAGTATTACAAACCATTACAGCTCTTGTCAACATTAAAATCATTAAACATCTACCTCAGCAATATTCAATATGAAATAGAGTTTAGAAGCAATACTTAATTTCATTACAAATTTACATTTTAGCTTTAGTTGGAAAACAAACCCAAATTTCATTAATAATTAAATTATCATCTGATGTTTAAAATCTTCAGCACTAAAGTAATTCTGACAGCTTGAGAAAAATGTGAGGCAAGGTGTTATTTGATTTTGGTTTTATTTGATTTTGGTTTTATTTGATTTTGGTTTTGCTTGATTTTGGTTTTACTTTATTTTGGTTTTACTTGAGTTTGGTTTTACTTTATTTTGGTTTTACTTGATTTGGTTTTATTTGATTTTGTTTTATTTGATTCGATTTTTTCATTATTCCATTTCTTATGTCTTGTCTTTTCTTTTAATTTAATTTCATGTAATTTCATTTCATTTGATTACATGTCATTTCCCTTCATTTAATTTAATGTAATTTCATTTCATTTGATTTCATATCATTTCCTTTCATTTGATTTCATTGATTTACACTCATTTATAATGGGCAAATATGATGTAACATTGTATATTAGTCTAAACCCTGTCCTAAATCAAGATTTTTTTCTACTTCACCGGAATCATTGATATTCACTTTTTTACGATAACAACTAAAACATAGTTGAATTATTATTTAGGTGCATGGGGTTAATATTTGAAGCATTATTAATAGAAGTAAACGTGTTTTTTTGGTATGGGTTTAGGTTATTGGCATTCCCTTGGCGTACCTCACATAGTCACAGTTCTATATTAAAGTGTTAGTAACAGATAGTCTAATTATAACTAACACTTTATCTTGCAAATATTAAGAACGACTGTGATAGAAATTTTCCTTTCAGTTAACATTTTGTTTTTACTAGAAAATGTTTATATGACCTGATGTCACGTTGAGCATTGTATAATTATGAACTAGCATTATAATATATATATATATATATATATATATATATATATATATATATATATATATATATATATATATATATATATATATATATATATATATATATATATATATATATATATATATCATTGTTGTGTCTATGCATTCATTTGGACTGGAATTTTGTTTATCTAATTCAAGTTATATTTTCTCTGGAGATACAAAGTGCTCATAACAAATAACATTCTTGGACATAGACATTCACTTAGATAGATAGTGAATTAAAACCTGGAATTATATTACTGTGATTCAAGAAAAAATTGTTGGTACAACATTACGATGCAGACCACTACTGACGCATGATTTCTACTCAAGTTTATTAGAAACGTTTATTTTGAGGAAATTTATAATTCTAGGATTATAGTGGGATTTAAGTCGCAAAACAGTTGGATCCTTTATTCAAACCTTCACGTTTTACTCTAAGAAAAAAAAAGAAATGCATGCTTGTTTCTGAATGCATATTCGTTCATGCGTATATACATGTACACTTTAGTCAAAAGACTATATGTCTAATCTACTGATACGGATTTCTAGCCTGCCATCAAATTCCCACAGATATGTGCTTTTCATTGATCGAACTCAGTTATATTGACAATTCTAAATAGTGTTTCCGTTGATCAAATAAATCTTCTACGAATGTAATTCCTTCAACATGAATGATTCATTGGTCTTGTGTGAATGCAGCAAACTGTCTGTCATGGTCTTATTTTATAATCAAATGTAATCACTGCGGTGTTGTAAAAAATGTGTTATTCTTTATAAGAATTAGTACGCGTACTCATTTATGATCCGCGCTATTAAAGGATTGCTTGACTTAAAAGCACAAGCGTAGGAGGACGGTGACTTATAAAAGACAAAACGTCAATGAGAGGAAGTCTATACAAGGATTCAACACAACAGAACGGGCATCTTTTAGGTATATGACTGCAGGTAAGTGAATTGTTGAACACAAATGCATGAATGATTTTCTCTTTAGTAAACGTGTAATTAGTGATATGATGACTGATACAGTTTTCAGTATATTTCGATGGCTACCCTTCCTACCATTCAGTCAGTCTGTTTTGTGATTTGCTAAGTCTATTCCAGTTAGATGTAATATTTAGGTATTTCGTTATTTTTGCCAGAGAAAGACTCATATTTCAACGTCTTATTCGGAGAATTGCAAGACCAATGGAGAACAGAATTTCATCTTTACATTTGGAGAATTTTAGACCGATATCGACTCAAGTTTACATTTTATCTATGGATGATTTTGAAGATTGCATGAACTCACGTAACAATTAACATTTTATATAAAATATAACCTTGCCTAATGGATTATAACCTTATCAAACGTTTCTAATATTTAGCTATAAATAGCAGTCTGCTATTAAAATTGTAACCTAGACAATGTCAGATACATCAAGTAAATTTAGGAGAATCTCTATAACATAGACCCAAACCCAAATAAATACATATACTTCCATTGCTAATTACCTGAATAATAAATATATACACATAGAGAATATTTTAACAGCACATAAGTTGTTTTCAGAATAAAATACAAAATAAAATGAACTAACAAACAATGAAAATTATATATATATATATATATATATATATATATATATATATATATATATATATATATATATATATATATATATATATATATATATATATATATATATATATATATATATATATATATATATACATATATATATATATATATATATATATATATATATATATATATATATATATATATATATATATATATACATTAAGCTTACTGCTAATGATAGTACATGTTCAATATAGAGTTGCCTAATATTTAACATCAGATTAGCGCAGACAGAGAATATATTCTGTACCCTTCTTTGTTGATAAACTATATGAGCCTGCTACACAGTAGTTTAAAATGGGAATGGTTTATTTTCTTTGCCTTGTTAATGACATTTGCAGATCTTACATGAAAACGTTTGCTTGTTTTGATACAAGGAAAACAACATCAGTTGCTGTGGGTATTTTATTTGTTTAAGCGGCTGACATGATGATATTATGGCATTTAAAATGGAACCCTGGAGTGTGCATTTCGGCAATAGGTGACAATTATATTTCGCGTTTTCAGAATGTCGCATTAAACGCATCGATCTTTTGCGTATGACATGCATTGAAGTTTCCCTTTGCTGTGTCTACCAGTTCATCCGAAAAACCTCCGAATGTTAGCTGCCTATTAGTCTCTTATCAGCTTCATCAGAAATTTTCCGAGTGCTACAGTTTCTCTCATGCCCTATCAGTTGCGAAAGGAACATAAGGAAAACAAATGGTACAGTTATCGCTGTTTTTATTATTTCTGCTTTGTTCCTACATAATTTTCTTTTATCAAATAAGATGCATACAGTAATTTATGGAAATCTAACAGTTATCAGAACGTATTGTAGTAGGGCACATCCTTTTATTTAAGTTATGACCCTGTACTTGTATGTAAGATATGACACTGTACTGGAGTAAGGGTCATACTTGTATGTAAGATATGACACTGTACTGGAGTAAGGGTCATACTTGTATGTAAGATATGACACTGTACTGGAGTAACAGTTATACTTGTATGTAAGATATGATACTGTAGTGCAGTAAAGGATATTTTTGTATGTAAGATATTACACTGTACTGGAGTAATGGACATACTTGTATGTAAGATATGACACTCTACTGGAGTAAGGGACATACTTGTATGTAAGATATGACACTGTACTGGAGTAATGGACATACTTTTATGTAAGATATGATACCGTACTGGAGTAAATGACATTTTTGTATGTAAGATATGACACTCTACTGGAGTAAGGGACATACTTGTATGTAAGATATGACACTGTACTGGAGTAACGGTCATACTTTTATGTAATATATGACACTGTACTGGAGTAAGAGTCATACTTGTATGTAAGATATGATACTATACTGGAGTAAGGGACATACTTGTATGCAAGATATGACACTGTACTGGAGTAAGGGTCATACTTGTATGTAAGATATGATACTGTACTGGAGTAAGGGACATACTTGTATATAAGATATGACACTGTACTGGAGTAAGGGACATACTTGTATGCAAGATATGACACTGTACTGGAGTAAGGGTCATACTTGTATGTAAGATATGATACTGTACTGGAGTAAGGGACATACTTGTATGTAAGATATGACACTGTTCTGGAGTAAGGGTCATACTTGTATGTAAGATATGATAGTGTACTGGAGTAAGGGACATACTTGTATGTAAGATATGACACTGTACTGGAGTAAGGGTCCTACTTGTTTGTAAGATATAACACTGTACTGGAGTAAGGGACATACTTGTATGTAAGATAAGATACTGTACTGGAGCAAGGGTTATACTTGTATGTAAGATATGACTGTACTGGAGTAAGGGTCATACTTGTATGTAAGATATGATACTGTACTGGAGTAAGGGACATACTTGTATGTAAGATATGACACTGTTCTGGAGTAAGGGTCATACTTGTATGTAAGATATGATAGTGTACTGGAGTAAGGGACATACTTGTATGTAAGATATGACACTGTACTGGAGTAAGGGTCCTACTTGTTTGTAAGATATAACACTGTACTGGAGTAAGGGACATACTTGTATGTAAGATATGATACTGTACTGGAGTAAGGGTTATACTTTTATGTAAGATATTACACTGTACTTGAGTAAGTGACATCCTTTTAAGTTTTGAAACTGATGGATAAATTGATTTCCAAATATAGAAGCTATGAAAATTAATATTTATAAGAAACGAATCAGTCTCCATTTAATTTTAAACCAGAACCTGGACAATGTCATTTGCTTTTACTCGATGGAATTAATTAATGTGATTGTCGTTGTATATATATATATATATATATATATATATATATATATATATATATATATATATATATATATATTTATATATATATATATGTATATATATATATATATATATATATATATATATATATATATATATATATATATATATATATATATATATATATATATATATATATATATATATATATATATATATATATATATGTATGCGATAGGATTCAAACACAATCATATATAAATAAAGCTATCCAACAAACTGATTTAAATTTCAATTCAGTATCTCGAACCAACAAAACTAATGATGAATAAGAAATGAAAGCAAAGATAACGATATCACAATCGACGGAAATAACACCAAGAACAATAATAATGATTAACATTATCACAAATCCATTTGTATAAAAGCAATAAAAATTGAAAAGATTATATTATCATCAATACCATCTGCTGAATGAACATTTACGAATTATCTTTGAATTTTCAAAATTATGTATTTTTATTCCCATCTATATTTTTTCTACAGATGTGTCCTTGTCACAAATATATTTGTAGCTTGAGTGATGTTCATTATACAGCAAACTAGCAATGAATTTCAGCGTAAGAACTGTGACGTATTGAAAGCATTGATGGTTAGAGCGTGATAGCTTTTGTTGCTATCATTGAGAAACTCTTCAACGAGATGAAAGCTTTTTTATATACGAGGTGTGACCAGGTCATTAAGGAGGGCAAAAAGCTATTTTATGATCACAGAAAACTGCATTATTGAAACACAGGTTCATGATCAAATACAGAACTAATCAATGGTCTATTTTTGCATCATTGTATGTTGTCGCTTTTGCATTTGTTGCCTTCGCCAACCGATCACACTCCTTGTGAATGCTACTTTGATATTTGTGCGCAACTAATTACAGAGAGCTTTAATTTGAAAATCAACTTATTTAGCTAGCTAAGAATAGCAGAGTGGATTTTACTTGCCTTTTGGGTTTTGGTTGTTTCTAATTTTGTGCTCTTCGCACACAACCTAAAGCGTATATAAATCATTCGGTGCATCGTATCTTGATGTATTGAATCTTTCTGTATGCAATTCAACAATATAAAAGAAATAGTCTGCACAGAGAGAGAGAGAGAGAGAGAGAGAGAGAGAGAGAGAGAGAGAGAGAGAGAGAGGGAGAAGGAGGGAGGGAGAGAGAGAGAGATTTGTCTGTTTTCTAATGTCAGTATTTATAGATTTGCTTATATCGTTCGTATGCGCACAAAAAGTCAATTGTTATTTATGGAATTATTTCTTATTCATTTGATTCCTATAAATGTTTATTCATGACTCAGTTAATCATTATAAATTTTTTTTACTGACTCTCGAACGGGACGCATGCAATAAATGCAAATTTGCAATTATATTACTCCTGATAATTTTAGAAATTTTAGTAACATATGCATCATAGTTTAGATGTCTGTAACGTTATTCTGACGTCTTTCATGAATTCATCTAGAAATGAAAGGCATAGTTTAGATGTCTGTAACGTTATTTTGACGTCTTTCATGAATTCATCTAGAAATGAAAGGCATAGGTTAGATGTCTGTAACGTTAATTCTGACTGGATGTCTGTAACGTTAATTCTGACGTCTTTCATGAATTCATCTAGAAATGAAAGGCATAGTTTAGATGTCTGTAACGTTAATTCTGACGTCTTTCATGAATTCATCTAGAAATGAAAGGCATAGTTTAGATGTCTGTAACGTTAATTCTGACGTCTTTCATGAATTCATCTAGAAATGAAAGGCATAGTTTTGATGTCTGTAACGTTAATTCTGACGCCTTAAATGAATTTATCTAGAAATGAAAGGTATAGTTTCGATGTCTGTAACGTTAATTCTGACGCCTTAAATGAATTTATCTAGAATGAAAGGCATAGGTTAGATGTCTGTAACGTTATTCTGACGTCTTTCATGAATTCATCTAGAAATGAAAGGCATAGTTTAGATGTCTGTAACGTTAATTCTGACGTCTTTCATGAATTCATCTAGAAATGAAAGGCATAGTTTTGATGTCTGTAACGTTAATTCTGACGTCTTTCATGAATTCATCTAGAAATGAAAGGCATAGTTTAGATGTCTGTAACGTTAATTCTGACGTCTTTCATGAATTCATCTAGAAATGAAAGGCATAGGTTAGATGTCTGTAACGTTAATTCTGACGTCTTTCATGAATTCATCTAGAAATGAAAGGCATAGTTTAGATGTCTGTAACGTTAATTCTGACGCCTTTCATGAATACATCTATAAATGAAAGGTATAGTTTAGATATCTCTAACGTTAATTCTGACCCATTAAGTGAATTTATCTAGAATGAAAGGCATAGTTTAGATGTCTGTAACGTTAATTCTGACGCCTTTCATGAATTCATCTAGAAATGAGAGATATCTAATTTGATTAGTTGCATTAGGTTATTGAATCACCCTGAAAATATTATTGCGTGATAACTCTACATTTATCCCTTCGTTCTGGTAATTGCACTTAAACGTAAATTGTTTTTCGTCGGAGTTATTCACTAGCCTTAATACACTTTGTATTAGCTGTTGTGTATGCCAACACGGCGCATTGAGATACATGTAGCACTTACACGCCAGGTCAGATAGTGATGTGTGAGATGCGACTTGAAGTGAAGCAAACTATATAATGATCATAAAATAGCTAATTCATATATTGTGTTTAATGTATACATTTTCTAATGCATAGATTGTGTCTAGTTTATAGATTGTGTTTAGTGTATACACTTTTTAATGCATAGATTGTGCCTAGTTTGTATTTAATGTAAGGATTATGTCTAGTGCATAGATAATGCGTGAATTGTGTCTATTGCAAGGACTGTGTCGGATACTCCCGAGTCATTGACAGGAAAATATAGTTTTGCTCACTTACAATTGGAAGAAATTAATTTATGAAGAGTCTTGACGGAGTTAATGGTCGGAAATATCTAAAAATGTTAAAGGTTTCCAAATGTTTTAGTCTTCAAAGTCTAGAGTCTTTAGTCTTCAAAGTCTAGAGTCTTTAGTCTTCAAGGTCTAAAGTTTTTAGGTCTTCAAAGTCTAGAGTCTTTAGTCTTCAAATTCTAGAGTCTTTGGTCTTCAAAGTATAGATTCTTTAGTCTTCAAAGTCTAGAGTCTTTAGTCTTCAAAGTCTATAGTCTTTAGTCTTCAAAGTCTACAGTCTTTAGTCTTCAATGTCTAGAGTCTTCAAAGTCTAGAGTCTTTAATCTTGAAAGTCTAGAGTCTTTAGGTCTTTAAAGTCTAGAGTCTTTAGTCTTCAAAGTCTAGAGTCTTTTATCTTCAAAGTCTAGAGTCTTTAGTCTTAAAAGTCTAGAGTCTTTAGTCTTCAAAGTCTGCAGTCTTTAGTCTTCAATGTCTAGAGTTTTCAAAGTCTAGAGTCTTTACTCTTGAAAGTCTAGAGTCTTTAGTCTTCAATGTCTAGAGTCTTTAGTCTTCAAAGTCTAGAGTCTTTAGTCTTCAAAGTCTAGAGTCTTTAATCTTGAAAGTCTAGAGTATTTTATCTTCAAAGTCTAGAGTCTTTAGTCTTCAAAGTCTATAGTCTTTAGTCTTGAAAGTCTAGAGTCTTTAGTCTTCAAAGTCTAGAGTCTTTAGTCTTCAAAGTCTAGAGTCTTTAATCTTGAAAGTCTAGAGTCTTTAGTCTTCAAAGTCTAGAGTCTTTAGGTCTTTAAAGTCTAGAGTATTTTATCTTCAAAGTCTAGAGTCTTTAGTCTTCAATGTCTAGAGTCTTTAGTCTTCAAAGTCTATAGTATTTTATCTTCAAAGTCTAGAGTCTTTAGTCTTCAAAGTCTAGAGTCTTTAGGTCTTTAGAGTCAGTCAGGAAAATGATGCTTCATTTGTACTCTAATATTTTTACTATTGAAGTTTAGAAAAAAATTCACCTTTAAGAAAATGCATTTCTGAAATAAATGTCTATTATTGAATTAGTTGTTTAATTATTGCTTTAAAATTGCCTGTCAAAACAGGAGTGCATCTGGAAATTTAATATCATTCTTAGTGAGAATGATTCGATCTCCGGCGTCGTTCTCTTTACCTTGGTCATATACAGGTGATCGTTGGTGGTGAGATGTGTTCAAAATACAACCCTGGCATCTTTCTTTTTACCTTGGTTATATATAACAGATCTCATGGAAAGAGATGTACAAATCAAAGTTCTGTCGTTACCAATAGGAAAAACATTGCATTAAAACGTATATTCACACAATTGCCAAATCAGGAAAGAAACTATTTCAATAGCATACCTTGTATAAAAGCGGAGACACCGCCACACTTTCTACCCATAATATAATATGCTATTCGTAAAATATCATATATGTATATATATATATATATATATATATATATATATATATATATATATATATATATATATATATATATATATATATATATATATATATGTATATTCCGCAATACAGTCATCAAATAAGCCCGTACTACGCTCTCGTGTTTCACATTACACGACTCTATCGATTGTAGAACAATATTGAAGGAAAGAAACAAAATGGATGCTTTTATGAAAATATATTCTTGTGTCACTTATCATCAAAATGATCTCGGTCTTGCCCCTACTCTATGCTAAAGTAAACTCACGCTCACTTTGACCAAAATGTGGGATTATTATTGTTCAGCATATAGACCAATACTCAATAGTTTTGTCATATTTTAAATATACCAAGCGGTTATTCACTTTCTTCTCATTTAAAGGAAATCTTAGTTTTCTGATAGTTCCATTTTTCTGTTTGAAATCGTCCGATACTCTGAGTGTTGAACACATCTCAAATCAATAGCATGCTTTTGACGTACATTCCCTTTAATCTGAGAGTTATTGGTTGTTCAGGTTTATTGCCTGTCAAAGAAAATCTATACAAACTCCGTTTGTCAACAGTAGTCTGTTCATGGGGCAGACATATAAAAAATGACAAGACCTTGGACTTACAACCTTTTGACCTTTTCTCGGTGCTAGCTAGCTAAATAGAAAAGCATATATTTATGAAATAAACGTGTCTTTAACTGGCACCTAATTGTCCCAATCTAATCATTTGGAGATTCAAGTCTCATTCTTCAGTTGTCTTTCATAGAAAATCAGATACAGTCTTCATATCGTTATTTATAAATTTCATACTGCTACATGCACATTTATCTGGTCAATTTTCATATTCAACATAGGAAACTAGGTGTTCAGTGTATTTACCTACATGCCTATTCTTGTTATCACGTTGCTAATATTTGCAAACCCCTGACTCCATTCATCGCTTTGTAAAGAAAATATCTTCAATTTAATATCCACAGCATCCGCAATATGTAACATGGACAGTGAATCATTGTTTCCAGTGATTCTGTTATCATGTATATATCCATATAGCCACTCAACCCCACCAAAAATACTTTGCATCCATATTGCCACTCACCCCCTCATAAATCATTTATTCATATCGCTACTCAAATATACACCAAATCATTTATCCATATTGCCACTAACCCCTAAATAATTTATCCATATTGTCACTCACCCACCCACCAAATCATTTAGCCATATTGCCACTCACATATACACGAAATCATTTATCTATATTGCCACTCACACACACTTACACCAAATCATTTATCCATATTGCCACTCACACACACCAAATCATTTATCCATATTGCCACTCACACATACACCAAATAATTTTCCATATTGCCACTAACCCCCTAAATAAATTATCCATATTGTCACTCACCCACCAAATCATTTATCCATATTGCCACTCACACATACACTAAATCATTTATCCATATTGCCACTCACACACACACACACACACACACCAAATCATTTATCCATATTGTCACTCTCCCACTAAATCATGTACCCATATTTCCACACACACATACAGCAAATCATTTATCCATATTGCTACTCAAACATACACCAAATCATTTATCCATATTGCCACCAACCCCTAAATCATTTATCCATATTGCCACTCACACATACACCAAATAATTTATCCATATTGTCACTCACCCACCAAATCATTTATCCATTTTGCCACTCACACACTCACCAACTCATTTATCCATATTGCCACTAACCCCCAAATCATGTATCCATATTGCCACACACAAAACATACACACATACAATTATTTATCAATATTGCCACTCACCCCCAAATCATTTGTCCATATTGCCACTCACACAACCCAAATCATTTTTCCATAATGTCTTTCACACAACCCAAATTATTTATCTATAATGTCACTCACACACACCAATCATTCATCCATACTGTCCCTCACACAGACATACCAAATCTTTTATTCATATTGCCACTCACGCACACCCCAAATCATTTATCCATATTGTCACTCACACATACCAAATCATTTATCCGTATTGTCACGCACATACACCAAATCATTTATCAATATTGCAACTCACATACACACCAAATCATTTATCAGTATTGCCACTCACACCGCCCAAATAATTTATCTATGTTGCCACCGTCACACATCCCAATCATTTATCCATATTGCCACTCACACACTCACCAAATCATTTAAATATATTATCACACCTACACATCTAATCATAAATCCATATTCCAATTCGCACACACCAAATCATATATCCATATTGCCAGTCAAACACACACACCAAGTCATTTATCCATATCACCACCCACACATGTACATACACTAAATCATTTATCCATATCGCAACTCACACACCTAGTCATTGATCCATATTGCCACTCACACACACCAAATCATTTATCTATATTGCCACTCCCACATCAAGTCATTTATTCATATTGCCACTCACACATACACCAAATCATTTATCCTTATTGCCACTCACACACATATCAGATCATTTGTCCATATTGCAACTCACACACACACCAAATCATTTATTCATATTGCCACTCACACACACACCAAATCATTTATCCATATTCCCACGCAAGGAACACCAAGTTATTTTCTCTAAAGTTCAAGGCCTATTCTCATTGTTTTCGCTGATTTCTTCTTTTGTCCCCAATAAACAAACACATCACTCCAGCACGTTACCTCTTCGGTGTGCCCATAGTAGTAGTGTATATATAAGGAAACCCTTGGTCGGGGCGCAGGGAGGGAAGTTCCTACAGGCTAGGCATAATTTGAACCATCTTTCTGTACATTAGCCTTCTTCAACGAAACGTTCAGTTCAGTTGTTTCACATTCGCTTTTTGATTGAGTGTATACTCTTCACCCGTACACCCTCTCCTTCCATCCACCCCCGCCCTTACGAATCACCCCATGGCATCTTCATTCAGGGCATACAATCGTAGATCTGAGTATTGAGTATTGTGCACTGACATAATGTTTACCTTTATTATATCAGTCTGGATGAAATGTGTACTGTAAAGGCGGAATATTTCCGTAGTAACACATTTTATTTTTATGTTGGCCTTACTAAGAAGGAACAGTATAAGAAACTAATACATAAATTACAGAACAAACACTAAACACTATGAAGGTCATTGATGAAGTACCATTTGATGAAATTGATTGGTTCAGACAAATTATAATAGACCGCTGAGAATCAAAGATATTACTAGTGCTTGACTTTTCTAGATTTTAGCAATAGACAATTTCTTGTCAATGAAGTCAAATATCTGAAAAGGCGAAATTGATTATGCCTGTGCTGATTTGCGTTATTAATCGTGCAGAACAAAATGCCTGTCAGTCTGTTGACCGAGGAAATGTGATTGACAATTGTCGCGGTATAATAATTGCACGTTCTCAACGTTTTGTGACTACTAGCAGCATTTGGAACAACTGGAAACGTTTGGCGATAAATATAGTAAGTATTCGAATTGGTCACGTTAAAAGTACCTGGATTGTGTAATGCAATTTGCAATTTGTAGACGCAAATTATGTGTAGCTTTTCAGTTTCTCCCACGTACTGAAGGCCACAGATCTTACATGTGATGGGATAAATCACATTCTCTGTTTAATCTTAAGTATACTAACTGCTTTCTTAAGCGCATGCATATGCCCATATGCATTATCCAATTATTCAGACAACAAAATCTTATACATATATGATACTTTTATTTTGTGATGTGAGGTGATGTGATTGTGATTTTAAGGTAGCTTGTAACAATTTTTCAGTCATATTGCTACGATGTTCGCAGTGTGGTAGTTGATAGTGATGTCTGGGGCATCATGCTGCATACATATAGCACAATTTCCCAACCAGTCAAATAATCCTGACTCCAGGCCGACCAGTCCTAACACTAAAACACTAACCTCTTAATGCTGAGTTGTTAGCCAGCTGTTAGTACCATTTTTGTAAGTCTTTGGTATGACTCGACATGAAATCAAACCATCGACCTTCCGTATCCGAGGCGGGTGTTCAAACCACTAGGCTACAAGAGCGGTAGTTATTTTAATGCTTTGATCCATATTTATTAATAAATAGAAATGAGCTCATACCAATTATTTTCTGCGATAAGCTGAGTATAGGGAAGGGCATTTTAATAAGTAAGATAAGGGATCTCATTCCACACTGATCAAATGAAATGTCCCACTTACTTAACACGAACGTTGATTTAGAACGCTAGCGGGCAACCATTATTATTCAGTCCTGGACTTCTGCTATATATTAATGGTTTATAATGCAACCATAGTTCATAATTCCACTGGCCAAATTAAGATTTCTTCACCGAATTCACAATTCCTGCAATACATTCAAATAAGCCAACGTCTATATTGGAAGCACTAGAGAACCATTGAGACGGCGCAGCCTGTTTGTCAATACCAAATGCAATATTGTTGTGACTTGTTGTCACAAGTTTTGTGTTGATGACGATACGCATTCTACTATCAGATATTTTAGTTCAACGCCTTGATTCCCATATAACTACACGTATAACGTTGATTTCCATCAAACAGTAATTACATTATACCTGTGTCAAATGAAGAATATGGTCATGCTGACAACGTGTAATGCTAACAGATTTGGCAGACAGTGTAATATCCCATTTATCAGTGCTAGCTGAGTCTGTACAAACAGAGATTCTGCTAATTGACGGCATGCTCTTGAGAAAAGCCAGTTCCTAAGGTTTTATCCACTGAGGTTCTTTTTTAAAAAACCAGCGCTGTAGCAAGCTGTCTACATTAGAAAGCGGTCTACATTAGAAAGCTGTTCCGATCCAAGAGAAACTTAAGGGCCTGTCTTGACCATGAACCTCAGAAAGGTCCCTGGAATTTGGCCGGCATTACGTTTCTCTGGGCCAACAGAAATTGCGACTTTGAAATCAAACATGTATGACTGCTGTTGGCCCATTTTCAAAATTGCATTATTCCCGAAACAATTTCTTTTGTTCCATTAAATTATCGTGTCATCATCGTCCTTGTTGTGTTCGATTGAACTGATGTTAAAAAACATTGAACCTGTATTATTTCGTTAGGGTTAATTGAAGTTGCCTGGGGGATTTTAGACTGTCAGAATTGCCTACTTTCTTTTTCATTAACTGGCAGTTTCACAAAAAAAAGTGAGGTATGCAGAATTTTTATTTCTAACAATAGTAAGCATTATTCCCCTTTTTAATATGAAGAATGCATTTCTTGAAAGCATTCTTAAGTCCCATCAGAATGCAAACAACAGCGTAATCCTATGTTAATCTGGCCAACATCTGGACATTTCGTTCGAGCGAACTTGATAGCTAGTTTGTTCTAGTTTAAGAGTGAATAGGCATTCAAGCTTGTTGGAAATAATATCATACCTAATAAAACGATACCGAAATTTCCAAAGTGCAGCAAAAAAGCATAATCGACCCGTAGTAAACTATTAATAAAAAATATCAAATTATGCTGACTTGACTTGAGTTCATTGTTGCTTTAGTATTGTTTTAAAGTTGCAAAGCCAATCACACAATCTTAAACTTAAATTATATTACCTTAGACGACAAACTTAATATATGGTTAATAAATTGGCTGGTTAAATAATTATTAATCCATTCAATGAAATGTAATGTTACACACACACACACACACACACTTACACACACACATGCACATACACACACACGCACACCCACCCATCTAAAAGCACGAAGCATACTTTGTTTAAACATGCATTTGTATACTTGTTTTTCTTATGCTTTAATTCTAAAAGTGTTATTCATAATGACTGCTAAAATCAGCTTGAATTTATTAGACAGGCACTGAGTCCTTAGTGATGTTTATATCTATTCGACAGGCACTAAGTACCTCGCGATGTTTCAGTTTATTAGAAAGGCACTAAGTAGATAGTGATGTTTATATTTATTACACAGGCACTGAGTCCTTCGCGATGTTTCAGTTTTTAGACAGGCACTGAGTAGATAGCAAAGTTTATATTTATTAAACAGGCACTGAGTACCTCACGACGTTTCAGTTTATTAGACAGGCACTGAGTAGATAGTGATGTTTATATTTATTAGACAGGCACTGAGCACCTAGATATTTAAAACTTTTTATTATTTTAAATATACTCAGTATGCATGTTAAAATTTATGAGAAATCTTCACAATAATTAAATATATTTAGAATGAATTATAACGATACTGAATATCCAGATACGCTTGGAATTTATTATACTTGTTTTTCTTATGCTTTAATTCTAAAAGTGTTATTCATAATGACTGCTAAAATCAGCTTGAATTTATTAGACAGGCACTGAGTCCTTAGTGATGTTTATATCTATTCGACAGGCACTAAGTACCTCGCGATGTTTCAGTTTATTAGAAAGGCACTAAGTAGATAGTGATGTTTATATTTATTACACAGGCACTGAGTCCTTCGCGATGTTTCAGTTTTTAGACAGGCACTGAGTAGATAGCAAAGTTTATATTTATTAAACAGGCACTGAGTACCTCACGACGTTTCAGTTTATTAGACAGGCACTGAGTAGATAGTGATGTTTATATTTATTAGACAGGCACTGAGCACCTAGATATTTAAAACTTTTTATTATTTTAAATATACTCAGTATGCATGTTAAAATTTATGAGAAATCTTCACAATAATTAAATATATTTAGAATGAATTATAACGATACTGAATATCCAGATACGCTTGGAATTTATTATACAGGCATGGAATAACTAGATATGTTAAAGATATCAGACAAATCGTACTAAGCATCATACATCACAAAGCAAAATTATACTAATGAGCTTTGTAATTTTATCAATCAAACTGTTGACCCTCCTTACCGTCCAGAGATTCTAATTATGACAGTGTGATGTAATATATATATATATATATATATATATATATATATATATATATATATATATATATATCTATATATATATATATATATATATATATATATATATATATATATATAAGTTGATTATTCAGATTCTTTCGATTCTTAATAGATAGTCGATGGCTATGATGCTTTTCAATGAGGTAGTAAATAAGTTTCAATGATGATACATAATAATAAATGGCTCAAGAAGAAGAATTCAGATCATGGCACATGGCTATTGAAGATAAAGTACTTCCATCTGCTGATGAGGTCGGCCAATTTATGTTTTTGCTTTGTAAGATTTCTAACGATATCATACATAATATCATCTACTGATGAGGATAGACCACTATATGAATTAACATTATTATAATTCTTACGATGTCATATATATATATATATATATATATATATATATATATATATATATATATATATATATATATATATATATATATATATATATAATCAACTCTATTGAATCTCTTCTAGCATTATACAACAAGATTCGTGTGTCCATGTGTTAATAGATATAAATATGAAGTAGTAAGATTTGAATGTCTAAGTGTTAATACATATGAATATATAACTGTAAAATTTAAATTTTTAAGTGTTAATTTATATAAATATGTAACAGTAAAATTTGAATTTCTGAGTGTTAAGACATACATATGTGACAGTAAGATTTGTATGTCCATGTGTTAATATTTATAGGTTATTGCATTTGTATTGGACAATATGAACGAGTTTTTCGGGTTTATATTCTGCACGACCTTAGGAGTGCAGTATATCCATCCGACATAACGATCTCATATTTTCCCATAAATATGCAGTAACCTTTTTATTATATGCTGATTCTTTTATTCTACCCAAAACTTAATTATGTAAAGAACAATTCATTTCAAAATACAAAGTAACCGAATGTATTCATATTCTAAACTAAATACACCAACGTAGATTCGCCATTACACAACAACATTATCAATGCGATTGTAACTCCGCGAGTTAGACGTACGTTTCGAAAGAAAAGGGCTATTAGGTCTATTTTAAATTGAAATTTGGAGTCATATTGTAAATAAAAGCGCATTGCAAAATCATTTCCATTTGATCAGTAATCTATAGGTTTTGATAGCTTTGTCGATGTGACGAAAGTAAGTGATTATAGACTGTATTTATCTACAAGAAGTAACGTTACATCGGATTTCAGCAGCATCTGTGACAATCCTACATGAAATATACATCAAATTGAAGCAATGATGGGGTACGCCTGTTGAGATCTGCAAGTGTGTTTTTTCTATTATCATTAAATGTTTCAAATTGTAATGGGGAGAAGTATAAAGTCGTTCATTTGCAGTTGTCCAAAAGAAGACAAAGAATTAAAAGTTTATTTCATTTCGAATGCAGTAAAGAGGATGTAATCGCATTTTGGAATATAGTCGAAATTACAGTACAATTTTGTAATCAAGTTTGAGAACACTTGACATGGCTCGAGTAATTCGGATTCGCAGAATTAAAGTATTGAGAACGAGCGAGTGCAATATCGTAAAGTACTTAACAATTCTGACACTGTAAAGTTAAAGGAGGAAAAAAGCGTAGAATACATTTAAATATGTAACAGGTAAGATTTGTATGTCCAAGTTGTACTACATATAAATATGTGAAAGTACAATTAGTATGTCTAAGTTGTACTACATATAAATACGTAATAGCACGATTTGTATGTCCAAGTTGTACTACATATAAATATGTGAAAGTACGATTTGTATGTCCAAGTTGTACTACATATAAATATGTGAAAGTACGATTTGTATGTCCAAGTTGTACTACATATAAATATGTGAAAGCACGATTTGTACTACATATAAATATGTGAAAGCACGAATTGTATGTCCAAGTTGTACTACATATAAATAAGTGAAAGTACGATTTGTATGTCCAAGTTGTACTACATATAAATAAGTGAAAGTACGATTTGTATGTCCAAGTTGTACTACATATAAATATGTGAAAGTACGATTTGTATGTCCAAGTTGTAGCACATATGTATATGTGAAAGTACGATTTGTATGGTCATATTGTACTACCTATAAATATGTAATAGCACGATTTGTATGTCCAAGTTGTACTACATATAAAAATGTGAAAGTACGATTTGTATGTCCAAGTTGTACTACATATAAATATGTGAAAGTACGATTTGTATGTCCAAGTTGTACTACATATAAATATGTGAAAGTACGATTTGTATGTCCAAGTTGTAGCACACACACACACACACACACACACATATATATATATATATATATATATATATATATATATATATATATATATATATATATATGTATATATATATATATATATATACATATATATATATATATATATATATATATATATATATATATATATATATATATATATATATATATATATATATATATATGTGTGTGTGTGTGTGTGTGTGTGTTTGTTTGTGTATGTGTGTGAAATTCGATTTGTATGTCCATATTGTACTACCTATAAATATGTAATAGCACGATTTGTATGTCCAAGTTGTACTACATATAAATATGTGAAAGCACGATTTGTATGTCCAAGTTGTACTACATATAAATATGTGAAAGTACGATTTGTATATCCAAGTTGTAGCACATATATATGTGTGAAATTACCATTTGTATGTCCAAGTTGTACTACCTATAAATATGCAATAGCACGATTTGTATGTCCAATTTGTACTACATATAAATAAGTGAAAGTACGATTTGTATGTCAAAGTTGTACTACATATAAATATGTGAAAGTACGATTTGTATGTCCAAGTTGTACTACATATAAATAAGTGAAAGTACGATTTATATGTCAAAGTTGTACTACATATAAATATGTGAAAGCACGATTTGTATTTCCATGTTGTACTACATGTAAATATGTGAAAGTACGATTTGTATGTCCAAATTGTAGTACATATAAATATGTGAAAGTACGATTTGTATGTCCATATTGTACTACATATAAATATGTAACAGCACGATTTGTATGTCCAAGTTGTACTACATATAAATATGTGAAAGTATGATTTGTATGTCGATGTTGTACTACATATAAATATGTGAAAGTACGATTTGTATGTCCAAGTTGTACTACATATAAATATGTGAAAGTACGATTTGCATGTCCAAGAGTTTATACATTTAATGATGTGCATGCAAACTGTTTAGAAACATGAAACCCGATATCATTCTCTCGGTCAAAGTTTGATAGATCTGTAATTTTGCCTTGAACAGATTAGAAAATTACCCATTAAAATCTTATAACTGTTGGTATTTTTTCAATATTCTTAATTGTTATGACTATCATATTTATATTGTCTGATTTAAACATAAGCTACATAAATGTGCTTGAAATAATTCTCGAAAAGATGAATAAGTCCTATTAAGAGAAAAGCAAAAGAGAAGTAATATGATATAAGAACAAACATCGTCTCTGTAGTTGTTAATTTGCTCCAGTAACTTATTAAAACTGTTTAACATGTTAACACACTAATGCACGAACTGGAATACAATAAATTTAGACACTGTATATTTCGGCAAGCCAATCCGTTTACCTCCCCACTGGACTGGGCAAGCATTACATTTCATGCTGGTAAAGGTGATTCAGCCATTGATTTTAGTATCTTCATGGTTGTGCTTTGACGTGATTGTTGCAGAGATGATTATATTTATAGAACGTAATAATTTACATACAAGTCGACAATCGTTAATATAATAATGAAATATTAGTTATTACTTCACAACTCTTTGTGTGTATTTAATACAAAGCATTAGCCTCTACAAAAAAAAACATATTGTTGTTAATACACAAATATTGTGTAACACAGAAGCAACAGAGTCAAACCTTGACATTTCTTTGGACATTAATAATCTGAAAGGCTAAATCTAATCATATTTGCACACATTTTCTCCTAATAATGTATTATGAAGGACTCAGTGAACATGACTATTTTTCGGGCATATGCATGGTGTGTGGTATTTATGATTTTTAACGTAGCTTTAACATTTTTTAAGTCATATCGATACGATGTCTGCAGTGTGGCAGTTTATAGTGATATCTAGCACTGGAGCATCATGCCGCAGACATGTAGCATCATTTCTCACCCAGTCACATTATCCTGACACCAGGCCGACCAGACCTAAAACTAACCTCTTAATGCTGAGCGTCAAGCGAGGCAGCTGTTAGTACCATTTTTGTAAGTCTTTGGAATGACTCGACCGGGGATCGAACCCACGACCTTCCGCATCCGAGACAGACACTCTAACCACTAGGCCACCAGATGTATGTATGTATGTATGTATGTATGTATGTATGTATGTATGTATGTATGTATGTATGTATGTATGTATGTATGTATGTATGTATGTATGTATGTATGTATGGTTAGTGTGACTTTATTATTAAACAATGTACAAAAAATGCATAATTTTAATCAGGGGTTGTCTGCATGCATGCAAGTGCTTGAGAAAACCTGATCGTTATCAGAAGATTTTACAAAACTAAATCGGCATCAACTATTCATCATGCAGGGTCTTTCATATTTCAATTTCTATAGATAAAAGTTTCGTTGTTGTTGATTCCATAATACTTAGAGGGAATCTTATGTTGTGGATTTGATTAGGTGACTTATAATTAAACGCACGCTGCTGAATTTCATAAAAGTATTAGTAAATCATCTGCTATGGATTTCATAAACGTATTAGGAAATAGCATGTTGTGGAATTTCGTAAACGTATTAGGAATCGCGTACTATGGATCTCATGAACGTATTAGCAAATCGCATCCTGTGTACTTTATACGATAATAGCGTATCGTAAGTACAATATATTTACTTATTAGATTTTCAGTGTTATCCTCATATATTTTGGAATACAAATGGTACATGTGATTCCGTTTCAGAAACATTCTTGGAACATAGTTTCCGACTGTAGGTATGCTAAGTTCTTTCTGACCTGAAGTCTCCGTTGAACATTTAAACATTTGATGACCAAAGCGTTGTATTGAACATGTATAGTATCTAGACTTGAACTTGTATAGTATTTAGACTTGAACTTGTATAGTATATAGACTGAAGCCAAATAATATCCATAAAATGAGTTCCTTAATTACTAATCGATAAATAAAGGTTGACTTTGCTTGTAATCCACAAATAGTTGCATTAATCCGATTGGTATTAATCGTGTGACCACCCTAATTTGATCACGTGTTAAACTGTCAGATGTTTTATCGATTCTAAACCAAATGAGACTAATTCCGTCCTAACAATATTTAAAGCAAGGGCCGCTAAATGATTGCTATGGAGTAGACCCGCTTCTTACCTCAATACTGCGTATGGTTAGTTGACGCCAATCAAAGCAAGGGCCGCTAAATGACTACTATGGAGTAGACCCGCTCCTTACCTCAATACTGCAAATGGTTAGTTGACGCCAATCAAAGCAAGGGCCGCTAAATGATTACTACGGAGTAGACCCGCTCATTACGTCAAAAGTGCGTACGGTTGGTTGACGCCAATCAAAGCAAGGGCCGCTAAATGATTACTACGGAGTAGACCAACTCATTACATCAGAACTGCGTATGGTCGGTTGACGCCAATCAAAGCAATGGCCGCTAAATGATTCCTAATGAGTAGACACCTTCATTACATCAATTATACGTATGGTTGGTTGACGCCAGTCAAAGCAAAGGCCGCTAAATTATGACTATGGAGTAAGCTCGCTTATTACATCAATAATACGAATAGTTGGTTGACGACAATCAAAGCAAAATCCGCTAAATTATGACTATGGAGTAAACTCGCTCATTACATCATTAATACGAATGGTTGGTTGATGCCAATCAAAGCAAAGGCCCGCTAAATGATTACTATGGAGTAGACCCAGTCATTACATTAATAATACTTATGGTTGGTTGACGCGAGCAATACGTTAATAATAACATTACTTATAAAGACGGCCCTTTGACTTATAGCATTACATCTGGTATGAATAAATGTTACGACAATTCGTCTTTATATTCTTTATTACTGAATACAAGCTTCAGCTTCATATGACTATGTCAAGTACGAAATAAGGCAATGATGTTTGTATTTTTAGGTTTTGTGTTCATAATAAAGAAAATCACCGGGATGTGAATGCGTGTGAGATAGTTTTTAATTGTATGCATTTTATAAAAGTGGAAAGATGTTTGAAGACTGGGAAATTAATTTTGAGTGATATACTGCTGTGGAGTGGTATATAATATGTAAGATGTGGATATAATGTGATATAATGCTGTGGAGTGGTATATAATATGTAAGATGTGGATATAATGTGATATCATGCTGTGGACTGGTATATAAGATGTAAGATGTGGATATAATGTGATATAATGCTGTGGAGTGGTATATAAGATGTAAGATGTGGATATAATGTGATATAATGCTGTGGAGTGGTATATAAGATGTAAGATGTGGATATAATGTGATACTATGCTGTGGAGTGGTATATAAGATGTAAGATGTGGATATAATGTGATACTATGCTGTGGAGTGGTATATAATATGTAAGATGTGGATTTAATGTGATATCATGCTGTGGACTGGTATATAAGATGTAAGATGTGGATAAAATGTGATATGATGCTGTGGAGTGGTATATAAGATGTAAGATGTGGATAAAATATGATATACTGCTGTGGAGTGGTATGTAAGATGTAAGATGTGGATATAATGTGATATAATGCTGTGGAGTGGTATATAATATGTAAGATGTGGATATAATGTGATTTAATGCTGTGGAGTGGTATATAATATGTAAGATGTGGATTTAATGTGATATCATGCTGTGGACTGGTATATAAGATGTAAGATGTGGATATAATGTGATATAATGCTATGGAGTGGTATATAATATGTAAGATGTGGAAGTGGTTTTCTAGGATTCTTTAATCATACAATCCTTGAATATGGAAATAAAAATTGTACTGGCGTTTGTAATGTTTTCTCCGATTGCATATCAATGAAAGCCAGACTCTCTCAAAAATAAATTTATTTTTATTCCTCTCTATTTTGCACATACTAATATACCAATATAAGACTGTGGTAATTGCTTTTTTGGCAAATTTAAATCATAGTTATGCTGAATAATTAACGAATGATCATAATTAATCAGAAAACAGCAAATACACAAATCACGCAGTTTATTCTTATTATTATTATTGAATATGTGTGTGTGTGTTTGTGTGTGTTTATTATTAATAATTATGTGTGTGTTTGTGGGTGTTTATTATTATCAAATATTGGTGTGCTTGTGTGTATTTTTTAGTATTGAATATGGGTGTGTTTGTGTGTGTGTTTATTATTATTGAATATGGGTGTGTTTGTGTGTGTGTTTATTATTATTGAATATGGGTGTGCTTGTGTGTATTTATTAGTATTGAATATTCGTGTGTTTGTGTGTGTTTTCATTATTATTGAATATGAGTTTGTTTGTGTGTGCGTTTATTATTATTGAATATTCGTGTGTTTGTGTGTGTTTATTATTTTTGAATATGGGTGTTTTTGTGTGTGTGTGTGTTTATTATTGAATATTCGTGTGTTTGTGTGTGTGTTTATTATTTTTGAATATGGGTGTTTTTGTGTGTGTATTTATTAGTATTGCATATGGGTGTGTTTGTGTGTGTGTTTATTATTATTGAATATGCGTGTGTTTGTGTGTGTGTTTATTATTTTTGAACATGGGTGTGTTTGTGTGTGTGTTTATTATTATTGAATATGGGTGTTTGTGTGTGTATTTATTAGTATTGAATATGGGTGTGTTTGTGTGTGTGTGTTTATTATCATTGAATATGGGTGTGTTTGTGTGTGTGTTTATTATTATTGAATATTGGTGTGTTTTTGTGTGTGTTTATTATTATTGAATATGGGTGTGCTTGTGTGCATTTATTAGTATTGAATATTCGTGTGTTTGTGTGTGTGTTTATTATTATTGAATATGGGTGTGTTTGTGTGTGTGTTTATTATTATTGAATATTCGTGTGTTTGTGTGTGTGTTTATTATTATTGAATATGGGTGTGTTTGTGTGTGTATTTATTAGTAACTAATATTCGTGTGTTTGTGTGTGTGTTTATTATTATTGAATATGGGTGTGTTTGTGTGTGTGTGTTAAAAGCATTTCTTTATAAATTTGCAAAAATGGATCTAAATGGAATATTTTTGAAGCTGCAATTGTTGATCATCATTTTGCATATCAAGTATGCATGTTGCCATAAAAATGGGAAAGAATTTGACTCAATATATTTCACTGTTTTCAATAATAAATTGAAAGGCGTTTTTAGGAAATTTAATGCAAAATCTTCACATCCAATAAAGACACATTCAAAAGTTAGACTATAAGAAAAATATTTGTAGCAAATAGTTTAGTTTTTGAGCCTAATTTGAATATACAAATACTTAAGAAGCCACTATATTCCAAAAATTCACACAAGCCTTTAGAATAAAAAATATCTTCTAATATTTAACAAGAAAATATGGGTCACTTATAAATGCAATGTACAACATCAACGTGGACCAATATTAAGAGAATGTCTCAACTTTACCTCATGCCGAAGATTTTGCATCAGAATCGATTTAAACTTGTCGAATATCATCGCAAGTTGGGTTGCGAATATGATATAATCTCTTGTTAATTCAAAATGGAACGATTGGCTAGCGAAAAGTATTTTAAATGACAGTTACTTTCTCAAGGTTGTATTATTTTCTATGATTATTATTCTTATTTGGAAAGTGATGCATTGTTATTTAATTTGTTGGCCTTCGGTTGTCTTGCCGTTATTTTTGGTTGTTTTGCCATGACCTTTGGCTGTCTTGCCTTGGTCTTCGGTTGTCTTGCCACGATCTTTGGCTGTCTTGCCGTGATATTCGGTTGTCTTGTCACGACCTTTGGCTGTCTTGCCTTGGTCTTTGGTTGTCTTGCCATGACCTTTGGCTGTCTTGCCATGATCTTTGGATGTCTTGCCACGACCTTTGGCTGTCTTGCCTTGGTCTTTGGTTGTCTTGCCATGACCTTTGGCTGTCTTGCCATGATCTTTGGTTGTCTTGCCACGACCTTTGGCTGTCTTGCCTTGGTCTTTGGTTGTCTTGCCATGACCTTTGATGTCTTGCCTTGGTCTTTGGTTGTCTTGCCAAGTATAGCTATTTATCTGATATTGCAAGCGCATGGTCTCATGAACTATAGCTCCCATTATGAACTTATTCTTTTATTAATTTAGGCATAATCATCTGGAATGGATCTAACATTAACATTTTGAGAGAATAATTGAAATGTAAATGCATTGTGTGCCTATTCGGAGATTTACATGAATGAATACTGGAAATGACTTGGATGTGTTTGAGTAGGATCATTTGAATGCCTTTCTGGAAAAAAATTATATGCATATGGCACTATGACATAATTTATATGCACATGTCACTACAATTAAATTTTTATGCATATCCCACTAGAATAGTTTGTATGAATATCCCAATAGAACACACTTTGTATGCATATCCCACTATAATACACTTTGTATGCATATTTCACTATAATACACTTTGTATGCATATCCCACTATAATACACTTTGTATGCATATCCCACTATAATACACTTAGTATGCATATTTCACTATTATACACTTTGTATGCATATCCCACTATAAAACACTTTGTATGCATATCCCACTAGAATACAGTTTGTATGCATATCCCACTATTATACACTTTGTATGCATATCCCACTATAATACACTTTGTATGCATATTTCACTATAATACACTTTGTATGCATATCCCACTATAATACACTTTGTATGCATATCCCACTATAATACACTTAGTATGCATATTTCACTATTATACACTTTGTATGCATATCCCACTATAAAACACTTTGTATGCATATCCCACTAGAATACAGTTTGTATGCATATCCCACTATTATACACTTTGTATGCATATCCCACTATAATACACTTTGTATGCATATTTCACTATAATACTCTTTGTATGCATATCCCACTAGAATACAGCTTGTATGCATGTTCTACTATAATACAGTTTGTATACATATTCCACTATAATACACTTTGTATGCATATTTCACGATAACACTGATTGCATGCATATTTCACGATAACACTGATTGCATGCATATCCCATTAGAATACAGTTTATATGCATATCCCACTAGAATACAGTTTATATGCATATCCCACTAGAATACAACTTGTATGCATATTTCACTATAATACACTTTGCATACATATTCCACTATAATACAGTTTGTATGCATATCCCACTATAATACAGTTTGCATGCATGTTCTACTATAGAATACAGTTTTTTATTGTATCATTAAATGTAATGATGATGATGATGATGATGATGATGATGATGATGATGATGATGATGATGATGATGATGATGATGATGTCAATAGGGTTTTATATTGTTATTAGAAACATCAATTTTATTGAGAACGTAAATCTGACTCGGGTAAGCACGATTTTTGGATCACAGTTTTGTAAACAATCGGAAATAGCTATGTAAATGATTGGTTGTGACCACTGTCACTACTAATAATACTTGTTGACATTCTATGCTACGTTGGCGATATTTCGAAATCTCCATGATTTCTTCACGCGTGACATATTAGGTTGCTTTAAAATATTCAGGTAGCTGCTAACTAGTGGAGAGTCATATTTTAACATCGTAGAAAGTAACATCATAACATCTTATAGAGTTTCTAATACCTTAAAAATGAAGTATTCCTTTGTGCTGTAAAGAGTTGTTCGTTCGTACGTTTGTAGAACAATGTGTGTTTTGTTATTGATGACAGTTGTACTTCATCTACCTTTAAAAGAATAATTATTTTCCCTGGAGAACTACACAACCGGCTTTGGACGAAGACATTTACTGAAATTGATTCTAAATTAGAACAGGACAGTACAAATTGTGATTCACAGTGAAAATTCTGGACATTTGTGTTAATCTTCGTCTTACGTCATCATCCGCCATCTTGGAACGGAATTAAGATTCATTCTACGTCAATTTAGAACTGTTTAGTCAAAGAACTTATGTGTTTTCACAATGATAGGATACATATTTGATTCTTCTTCGTAAATCGTAATTCTTGTTTCATATTTTTTATCTTTTCGCCGCTTTTTCTAGGGATATAAATTAGTTTTGTTAAAAGCTGCAAAGCTTGTTGCCTTCTCCTTTTTATGTTCCTTTAAACGAACCGATACGCAATACCTATCAAAATAATATCTAGGAACGTCTATAAGTGATTTTAGAGACGAATATTAAATTAGGAATGATAATTTTAATACAACGTTAAATAAAATCCTACTACACAAAAATGACCGCAATGGGTCTCATGATCTATGTTACAACTCTCTAAGCTTCTACATAAGGCTGACTTACGTATCAATAATAACTTATTTATGACATCCAAACATGACAAACATTAGGTATGCACAATACATTTATTCTTAATCATAGATAAATGTCGAATACAAGAAGCAAAGCATTCGACTTCAAGGAGTAAAGCAATAAACAGAGATGCACTGCATATAACACAGAACTTCACTTACTGCGCCGCATTCGTTTTCGTTACAAAGAAATTACTGGTTGTGTGGTATGCGATGTGCTTTACAGGGAATTCAAGGAGAATGCCGTACGTTTGGTACTATACAAACAATGTACTGAGAATGCCTTACGTTTGGTACTATACAAACAATCTACAGAGAATGCCGTATGTTTGGTACTATACCAACAATCTACTGAGAATACCGTATGTTTGGTACTATACAAACAATCTACTGAGAATGCCGTACGTTTGGTACTATACAAACAATCTACCGAGAATGCCTATGTTTGGTACTATACAAACAATCTACGGAGAATGCCCTATGTTTGGTACAATTCAAAGAATCTGCTAAGAATGCCGTAAGTTTGTTTTTACTATACAAACAATCGACTGAGAATGCCGTATGTTTGGTACTATACAATCTACCGAGAATGCCGTACTTTTGGCACTATACCATCTATTTAGAATGCCTTACGCTTGGTACTATACAAACAATCTACTGAGAATGCCCTAAGATTTGATACTATACAAACAATCTACCTAGAAGGACGTGCGTTTGATACTATACAAGCAATCTATCTAGAAGGACGTGCGTTTGATATTATAAAAACAATCTACGGAGAATGTTCTAGATTTGATACTATACAAACAATCTACCTAGAAAGACGGGTGTTTAATACTATACAAACAATTTATTGATAATCTCGAATGTTTAGTACTTTGCAAACAATCTACTGAGAATGCCGTTTGCTTGGTTCTATACAATCTACTGAGAATGCCGTACGTTTGATACTATACAAACAATCTACGGAGAATGCCGTATTTTTGGTATTATAAAACAATCTACCAAGAATGCCGTACGTTTGGTACAATACAGAAAAAAAAATACTGAGAATGCCGGAGGTTTGGTACAAAACAAGCAACCTACCTAGATTGACGTATGTTTGATACTATACAAAAAATATACTGATAATACCGTATGTTTAGTACTATGCATACAGTCTTCGAGAATATCGTTTGCTTGGTTCTATACAAAATACTGAGAATGCCGTATGCATTGTGCTTTACAAAGAGTACATTTGAATGCCAAATGCACATTACAATAGTCCATTTTTATGGCGTAATCATTGTGTTTTTCAAACAATTTATTTGGACGCACTATGCACTACGTTTTACAAACAGTCCATTGGTATACATTATTCATTTTTTCCAATCGATTTCTAATAATGTCGTATGCCTTCTATTGTTTAGATCTTCAAAGCGAGAAATGAAAAGGTACAGGAAATCAGAATGTGAAAAGTAAACAACGTTATTATGTCAACATCATAAATGTATGGAACTCTTCAGTGATGGTTTTTGTCCACATCCTTTACAATGCAGCATCATGTCATCCTAATCTCTTTTTAACCATTAAATCGAATGAAAAATTTAAACCGCTCTCATTTTTGCTAGACTTATATATTCTCTGTTGGACGGATTTATCAATTTGACAAAACATAAAATGAATAATGGAAAGTAAATCTTACTAAATTGCAATAATCAATCTTGTCTGACCATATTGATTAGTTTAAGCAAACCTATTTTTGTATTGGAACTCAAAGACTCGTTAGGTCAGTAATTACAACTGGACTGATACTTGTACGGCAACGTTCTTTAGACATGCATATGTTTTTATTGATGCATATTACGTTGAATTAATGCAACATTATGCATACAAGTATCCATTATTAGCCCTAGCCTTATACATACCATTATCCATTATTAGCCCTAGCCTTATACATACAATTATCCATTATTAGCCCTAACCTTATGCATACAATTATCCATTATTAGCCCTAACCTTATGCATACAATTATCCATTATTAGCCCTAACCTTATGCATACAATTATCCATTATTAGCCCTCACCTTATACATACAATTATCCATTATTAGCCCATGCCTTATACATACCATTATCCATTATTAGCCCTAGCCTTATACATACAATTATCCATTATTAGCCCTAACCTTATGCATACAATTATCCATTATTAGCCCTAGCCTTATACATACCATTATCCATTATTAGCCCTAGCCTTATACATACAATTATCCATTATTAGCCTTAGCCTTATACATACAATTATCCATTATTAGCCCTAACCTTATGCATACAATTATCCATTATTAGCCCTAACCTTATACATACAATTATCCATTATTAGCCCTAACCTTATACATACAATTATCCATTATTAGCCCTAACCGTATGCATACAATTATACAATATTAGCCCTAACCTTATGCATACAATTGTCCATTATTAGCCCTAGCCTTATGCATACCATTATCCATTATTAGCCCTAGCCTTATACATAAAATTATCCATTATTAGCCCTAACCTTATGCATACAATTATCCATTATTAGCCCTAAACTTATGCATACCATTATTCATTATTTGCCCTAACCTTATGCATACAATTATCCATTATTAGCCCTAGCCTTATACACACAATTATCCATTATTAGCTCTAACCTTATGCATACAATTATCCATTATTAGCCCTAGCCTTATGCATACCATTATCCATTATTAGCCCTAGCCTTATGCATACAATTATCCATTATTAGCCCTAACCTTATGCATACAATTATCCATTATTAGCCCTAACCTTATCATTACAATTATCCATTATTAGCCCTACCCTTATGCATACAATTATCCGTTATTAGCCCTAACCTTATGCATACAATTATCCATTGTTAGCTCTAACCTTATGCATACAATTATCCATTATTAGCCTTAGCCCTATGCATACAGTTATCCATTTCTGGCCCTAACACAAAACATAAAAATTCTTCAATGCTAGCCCTAAACCCTCACATAAAATTCTTGATTGCTAGCCCTAAACCTTACACATAAAATTCTTGATTGCTAGCCCTAACCCTACACATAAAATTATTGATTGATAGCCCTAACCCTACACATAAAATTATTGATTGCTAGCCCTAACCCTACACATAAAATTCTTGATTGCTAGCCCTAACCCTACACATAAAATTTTTCATTGCTAATCTACACTATGAATAACATTCTTCATTGCTAGCCCTAACCTTATGCATAAAAGTCTTCAGTGCTATCTGATTCCTCATCCTGTATTCATCCAGTATGATCGAAATTTCAAATAATATATGACAGCGATGATGTGTTTTGTGTTTTATTTCAATATCTCGACATAATACTTCATTATTGATCGGCAGGTAGCGACAGCCCAAAGGATTAAATGTCATTACTGGTCCTTGATTAGGTTATACATGAATGTTGCCTCTGGTGTTGTACCTTTTGAGAAGAAATTAAACTGACTGTAATTTTAATTTCCTTTCCATATTGTGTTGTGATTATTTGTGCGTGGACACCGTACTGCTGGATGTAATCAATATATGACATAGTTCATGGATTATTTAATTTGGTTGAAGATTAATGACGTTTATTAGGTTCAAATATCGGTTGAATTTACAAGGATCGACTGGTAGTCCATTTACCTAAACTTATTTACAATTTTCAATGCATTGGTTTAGTAACTTTCACCATTAACCTAAATCAATGCAAAGGAATCAATAAAAAAATACCATAAGGCAAATGTTTCTTTTTGGGGGTTGGTGGGGATGAGCGAGTGTCCGAGTGGTCTAGAGCGCTCTCCGTAACGGATCACTGCCATCTTACCTCGGTCTCCGTGGGTTCAAATCTAAAATTCAGAGAATGTGAATATGTGAGAAAGCTTGCCAGTAGCTTCTCATGGTTCGGTGGTTCTTCGAATTTCCCGGTTTCTTCATCCATTATAAATACTGGCCGCCTGTCACAGAATTGTATACATTTATTACTTTATTAAATAAATGTACTCGGGTTTCGTTTTCCGTATACAAAGATACCCGAGGGTGATCAATGTATATTCTACAATATTTCGCAACAGTGAATTCGGTTTATCTTGCGTCGCACGTGCGGAGTGCTTTAGACGGGAAAAACCGAATACATGAATTGCACAGATGATGTTGAGCTACATTTCCTGTGTATAAATGCATCATGTTAAAGTCAAATCCTTGCACTACAAACCTGTATATTGTTTGTCGTTTTTTAACGCAAGACTGATAATGTATATAACTTACAGTAAGTTGTTGCGTACAACCGTATATACCAGTGCCATTCGTAGTACACGGTTTTGGATATATTTTTAGCTGTATTAGTGTTGGTGCTGTGCTATTTTGTGCTGTAGAGTATGCAGTGATGTGCTCTTTCGTGCTGTGCTGTAGAGCTATGTGTATGCTGCGTTGCAATGCTGCGTGTACAGTTGTGTATAGCTGAATGTGCTGTGTATGCTGCGTGTGCAGTACTGAGCCGTGCTGTGCGAATACGTTTTTGAGTGCTTCAGAGATTACAACGTTGCTAGTCGGGTTGAGGGAGATCAGGCGTTGCAGACCAAAAGGTGGGCGCTGATTGTCTAACCCAGGAATCAATGGTGGTCGGTGACTACAAATCTTTGCTTGTTTGGCAAGTGAAACTGGTAGCAAAGAGTTGAGGGAGCATAGACCTTGCTCCAGATATATAATATTTTGGCCGTGGGTTTTTGCAGGTTTTTTTTGTAATATCCAGTGTTCTGCTTTTTGAGTAAAACTATTAATTCGTTATTTTAAACTATCATTAGTTTTGCTGTATGAGTAAAACTATGAATTCGTTATTTTGAACGAAATATCATTGGTTTTGCCATTGTAGGTTAAACCATCAATTCATCATTTTGAGCAAAATATCATTTGTATTTTACTATTGTGAAGATCATATTTCTGTTTTGTGATATACCGTGAATCGTTTTCTTTATGTGTCCTGGTATCGTATTTGTTGCATAAAATCGTGCTAATTATGTTAATTAGTCCCATATTGGGACCCATTCACGCACGTATCTATCATACTTCATTTTCTATTTTCATATAACATTAAATATATTGTATTGCATTCCCATCAACGGTGTCATTATTTAGTGTATAAACATCATTTACCTTAACATGCAATCATGTATAAACAATTCCATTACCTCATAATGTAATCGTCACCTAAAAAGGTTGTTATATAAACATGTAGTGTAAACAATACTATTAACATCCTCTACAACATACAATCGTGGATATGTTACATGTTTTATATGCTTTAACTGTTTTTCTGATAGAATGTGTTAAAACTATAATAATATAACATTTAGCACTGTTTTATATCAATTATTTATCCACGTCATAAAAGTGAATCTAGACCCAATTCACAATGTAACGTTAAGTCGTTCATGCAACGTTGCAAACATTGAGTTCAAAAAGTCACGAAAAATGATGCATCATTGGGTCTCAAGAAAGGATATGTCATTGGGTCTAATGTCATGGCTTGAAAATTTATTTCATAGCTAATGCAGAACATTATTTGTTATCTGGGTTCACTATTTTAATGAGTCCATAACGAATATTGCCAAGTATCTGCACCACTTGCTTGATTTAATCGCCACCATTCATATATTCATCATGTGTTTAATTTCACGAGTTACTTTGGTACCTGCAAGAGTTATTTGCTGATGTTGATCGGTATCTACACCAGGTACTTGATTTCATGATATCTATTGGTATCTATATCAGGTACTTGATGTAATTACGTTCATTTGGTATCTGCGTCAGGTACTTGGATTTCATGATATCTATTGGTATCTATATCAGGTACCTGATGTAATTACGTTCATTTGGTATCTGCGTCAGGTACATGGATTTCATGATATCTATTGGTATCTATATCAGGTACTTGATGTAATTACGTTCATTTGGTATCTGCGTCAGGTACTTGGATTTCATGATATATATTGGTATCTATATCGGGTACTTGATGTAATTACGTTCATTTGGTATCTGCGTCAGGTACTTGGATTTCATGATATCTATTGGTATCTATATCATGTACTTGATGTAATTACGTTCATTTGGTATCTGCGTCAGGTACTTGGATTTCATGCTATCTATTGGTATCTATATCAGGTACTTGATGTAATTACGTTCATTTGCTATCTGCATCAGGTACTGGATTTCATGATATATATTGGTATCTTTATCAGGTACTTGATGTCATTATGTTCATTTCGTATTTGCGTCAGGTACTTGATTTCATGATGTATATTAGTACTTGATTTCCATTAGAACTACATCAGGTACTTGATTTCATGATGTATATTAGTACTTGATTCCCATTAGAACTACATCAGGTACTTGATTTCATGATGTATATTATTACTTGATTTCCATTAGAACTACAGCAGGTACTTGATTTCATGATGTATATTAGTACTTGATTTCCATTAGAACTACAGCAGGTACTTGATTTCATGATGTATATTAGTACTTGATTTCCATTAGAACTACATCAGGTACTTGATTTCATGATGTATATTAGTACTTGATTTCCATTAGAACTACATCATGTACTTGATTTCATGATGTATATTAGTACTTGATTTCCATTAGAACTACATCAGGTACTTGATTTCATGATGTATATAGTAGTATAGGAAAATGAGGGTTTTGGCCCCCCCTCCCACTCCTCCTCCCCCAACCCCGCCAAACCTTCATTTTCCTATACTACTACTATGTAGACAGGTATTTTGTAACCAGACAAAACAGGTGTTGGAATGCGATAAGCTCTGTCAACAGAAGTGACGAATTTGTTAGAACAGCGCATGCGTGGAATACGATTATTCTGAAGACAGCAAATGGGATTTACCACAAATTTTTTATCAGATAACAGGATGAAAATTAAACTGTGCATTAGAACGTTTCAGTTAAAAAGGCGGAAATTAAACTAGCATTAGAATGAAAATGATATTATTTTATATCTCATTACCAATGATTAATGTTTTAACTGTTGATATTAAAAATACTTCACTATCACGACTATAGATACTAAATTTTACTTTACCGCTCACACAGCGATGGGATTCAAACAAATCTTTCATTTCTGGTTTTGTTCAGAGGATATTTTTTGTGATAAAATATACCTTTGACCGATCGAGATATCAATTGTGAGATTAGTATAGTTTTGTTGGCTAATGGGGCTGTGCAAGATTTTAAATTCCGCTAGCAACTTTTGATACAATTGTTCGAGATAATTGAAATACAAGCTGTTATCAGATCTGATGAGCGAAAGTTTTAACTTGTCACGTGTTCCATTAAAACATATACCTGATGTTTCATTATTAAATTCAACTGTCAATTGTTTACCGTCCATCATTAGATATTTGATGTTACTATTGTAGCTATTTGTCATTGTCAAATTTTCAAACATTATTTTATGTTTAGATAAAATTTCAGTTGGAAAAGATAATGTCGAGTATAGATCTATCATCATGACAATACCCAAGGGCAAATGTATCTACCCCATTTTTACAATAGCCTTTGTCATCAAAATTATACAATCCACGTTTGATAATGACATCTGTTTCGAGTTTATGATTAGTTCGAATTGCCATAGCTCTCATAAAACTAACACCGCCATCAAGCGCATACCTGTAGTCATCAAATTTCATAAACTTTTTAACAAAATCACGAGGCAGCCCTTTTGCTTTTTTCGTTATTTTATTATTGTCCAATAATACGGCATACATTTTACTACGTAATCCGATAAAGTATTTGATAGCGCTTGAGTTCATTTCATCTTTAAACTTACCAATAACCTTTTTATTTGTGTCGTCATGAAATTTACTGTCACGTGGATAATCGGAAAGATCAAATAGATGTCGATTATTGTACATGTCCTGATAGATATCCTCACATTCGATTTCATATACGAGCGAATCAGTATCAGTAAACAATAATCTACTAGCCGGCCACTGATTTTTAACAAAAGTGTAATGAAAATCATACATCAGCCACTTTGATAAATCTAACACGACAGCTCCAACATAGATCGGCTTGTTTAGTTTTAGAGTTACTTTTCTTCTTTGCATCGCAACAAGATTTTCATTAAATATTTTCATGCTCACAAAATCATCGTCTGACACAAGTTTGTTTCTGCGATTGACATCATTAACTATTTCAATATTTTCACGTTTCCTAATATTCTCCATCGTCTTACCAAAAACGGAATTGTTCATCAGTTTAAAGAAGTTTTTCTCAAACTCTGTTTTCGCTGCAGCTCTTCTTGAAGTGTTTGAATTAATATAACCTCTGATTTACGGCGACTGATTAAATTTTAGTACACGATGAACTTTTCTCAACACAAGACCAGCATCGACTGCTTGTTTTAAAACTTTGTAATGCAAAACGTAATTTTTCTTATCAAGTAAATTTGGTACTAGTTTCTTGACCATGGAATGTTGCCTTGGTGATGCTAACTCTTGTTGTTCTTTTGATAACAAACTATAATCTATGACCATCGATTCCGCACAGAAAGGGTAATCGTTATGTAATTTGTGTAGCGAATTTGGATAATCAAGATCCAACTTCAACGAAATAGGAAACATCTTCGGGTATCTTTTTTTCTGTCCGATAGAAATCGATCAGCCGTGATCCAATGAAATCCACCGATCAGCCGTGATCCAATGAAATCCACCAAGAGGCATTGGTTCTGCCATCGAATACCCGTACAAGTTATTACAATCTAGATAAACTAAATACTTCGAAGGAAGGTCAGGGTTATACTGTTTCAAATATTTGTTGTTTGCTTCAGCATACTTTTTTGTTATCACGCTAATACCGCCTCGGATACCTTTTTCAATAAAATATAACATATCAACATCAGTCAGTAATTCCACCCTTACCTTACTAAACTTTAGCAGAGCATCCCATGACAGTCCAGGGGCAGAATAATACCAGCAAGGATCTAGTCCGTAATTATTATAACTCGCTTCTCGAAAACTTTCAAAAACATCTGCTAATAATAACACGTCAGTTTTCAAATACAAATCATGATAATCACCAAAAGTCTCACAATCAAACTCTTTCCAGATATCTTGTGCATACCTGTACTCATCATCAGTTATATTTTCATTTTTAAGTTGTGAGTAAAATTTATCTTTGCCAGGTAAAGATGTTTCATCAAATTTACTCCAGTCGTCGAGGTATCCGTATGGAAAAACTCCTTTTTTAGCTAGTAGATTAAATTTATATCCAAAACAGTCTCTTAGGTTATCAAATTTACTACAACCTTTTATTAGCTCATCTAATGAGGCTGTCATAAACTGCAGGCTGTCAATAAAACGCAATTTACCTAGCGTAACTGACATGTACTTTTCAAAATTATTTGGGATGCATTTGATGTTATCGAGTTTTAGACGAGATTTTATATCAGGATCACCAAAAGCTTCTACTATAATATGGCTATAATATCCTCGAAAATTGTGAAGAATAACCGAAATAAAATCTGGAGCATGAAATTTTAAATTACACTAATTATGAGCCGCTCCACGATACTGTCCAGTCAAATGACAATGGTCATGTACTTTTTTGTTGTCAGAGTCCAAAGCTTATTCACAAATATGACAAATTGTCGCTTGCTCGTGAGCGGATTCTTGTTGAGGTGTTAATTTTAACATTGGTGTTACTTTTTTCAAACGATAAGTAATATTATCAACTTCATTAATCAACTGCTTGAGAAGGTAGATAGCTGGATTTTTACCACGATATAATTTGATTGGTTTAGATAATCTAGATACAGTACAACAAACTACCTTGTACGCTACTCCACACGGAACATGATTTTGAACTTTTCTTGTACTCGATTGATTAGGATTATTTTCTACGCCAAGTACAGGTTGAAGTAAACACTCAAAATCATCGTATATAACATAAGGAATTTTTAGTTTATGATTATGATGGACAAACTGTAAAACACCATCTTTTTTAGATGGCATTGTTATTCTTGGCACATTATTACAGTACTGTAAATGATTTTGTAATGTTTCATTGTTAGTACAACCATGCAAGCAGCGGTAACAAAAGAACTTTTTGTTCCTATTTTTATTGTACTGTTTACCAACTAGTCCGTTAAAGTTTTTAATCCAAACGTAATGATTTTTGTAAAACAGTAAATTTATAGCCGATTGTGAAGCTTTTCCTGAAATATATCTCGGGTATACATCTTCTTTTTCATCTAGTCCGAAAACGTTAATTGAAACATTATTTTGCTTTTCAAATTTTGGTATTTGATTTTCTGCCACAGGAAAGTTAATATCTTTAAAATTTAATCTAGACACGTGACTGATATATTTTTCAACGCGATCAGCTTGTTTTTCTGCTGGGAATAGTGCGGAAAGAACAGCCCATTGGAAACACTTGTTATCTACGTTTTTGATGTTTATACAACATCTTTTACTTTTTATTTTTGGTGGCAGGTCGATGTATGAACTACCTCGTAATGCGTTATATTTCATCGTGTGAAACAATATTTCTTTGATCATTTCAAACTTCCAACCCGAACCTAATTGAGTGAATTCCTCTATTTGTTTCCAAATTTCTTGGTGTATTTCATCAGATAGTGATAATAGATCAGTCGCAAGCAAAACACGTCTTGATTTTGCGTTCATATAAGGTTCTGCAATTTCCTTGTTAGTTAATTCTTCCGTTATAACTAACTTTGAAAATATAACATGATATTGCACAAATAATCTGATACTTTTGTGTTTTTCGAGCTCACGTTTTACAGTTGTCTATAGGGGCCCCGAGTGGCCGAGTGGTCTAAAGCGCTGTCCGTTACAGATCACTGCCATCTCACCTCTGTCTGCGTGGGTTCGAGTCTAGGATTCGGCGAATGTGGATAAGTGAGAAAGCTTGCCAGTAGCGTCTCGTGGGTCGGTGGTTCTTTCCGGTGATTTTCCGGTTTCTTCCTCCACCATTAATACTGGCCGCCATGAATAGCCTATCGTGTGCTGAAAAATGGCGTTAAGCCCAACAACAAATAAACAAACAGTTGTCTGTAGTAGGTGGTAAAGATTTGCTGCATTAAAATTTACTAAAACAATTTGATTATCAAACTGATAACTATTATCAAAACCTGCAAAAGCAGTCGAGATTTTATTAGGTTCTCCCATAAGGCTTCTCTTAGCTATATCACGCAATTTTAACATTATTATACTATAATGTAATATCTAATTGATAATTTTCTCACACTGCGCATGCGCTAAAAATCAATTGAAGATAAAAAACTTTCCTATAATATAATGACAGCAAATCTAACAAACACATGTGAGCAAGAAGCATATCAAATTCACCCCAAGTATAACTTTACCTCACACTGCGCATGCGCTAAAAATCAATTAAAATATAAAAAAATCGCCTATAATATGACAGTAAATCTGACAAGCGCACGTGAGCAAGAGATTTATCATGTTCACCCAAAGTATAACTTATACGCTGGAAATACATTAGGTTCAGTTATTAACATCAAAACTAGAATATCTATCTGTTGGCAAATTAACGTCAGCGGGTTATACGATTAGTGTAAAGGGAGATAATGCCGAGAGAATTGTAATGTTTAGAAAAGATTTTATTTACACGTTGTTTTGCGATGATATTCCAGAGGGACAGCGTGTATATCATGTGAACGATAAAGTCACTGATGACAACATTGCAAACTTATCCTTAGAAGATGAGTTTCAGCCGCATCCGTTCTTTTATACGAGGCTAACGATCGCGGTATTATTAGAAACAGAAAAACTAAAAAAGTTCTTGGTACTATGAGTAATATGGGATATATCAGGGTAACTGTTAGAGGAACATCGCCAAATCAAGTTCATTATTATGGTCATCGTTTTATTTACGAGGTGTTCAACAGATCTATACCGTATGGTCTTGTTATTAATCACATCAATAACGTAAAGACTGACAATCGATTGGAAAATCTAGAAATAGTTACCCAACAGGAAAATGTAAGAAAATGACGAGGTGGTGGTATTAATTTTAGATATCCAGCAAAACCTGTTATTTCAAAAAACCTCGAAACGGATGAGGAGATCGAATTCAAAAAGATTTCAGCTGCGGCGAAATATTATAAGATAAATCCCGCAGTCGTAAAATTTGTAGCCGATGGAGTAATGAAATCAACTTTTTCAAGCGAATACGATGCTAGGATTCGTTTTAGATATGATGATCAATAATATTTTGTAATTCAGTTTTAGTCAAGCAATGATTAGCAAATGCTATGATATCGTGATTAAATTTTAGCGTCGTTACTGCACTTTCAGTAATTTTATTTTTTTCTGCTTCTGTTGGCAATATTTTAAGAGAATCACCTTGCATTACAATAACGTCAACACTATAACCCAGCAAACATTTTCTTACCGCTTCGTCTAGTTCGTTGTAATTTAATATATTAACTTTTTGGTGATATTGTATCTCATCAGTCATCTTATAACAATAATTTAGATAAAAATATATTATAATAATGGACTTGATGAAAGGACTCGCTGATCTCTACAAACAAGATACTAGCGGCAAAGTCGCCAGCGATAAGGTCGTCAGTGATGAGGTCACATTTTCCAAAGATTTCATAGACAAATCTATTGGTTATAATGAAGATGATATTTTATATAACAGCAAATCTGATGATGATGGTGAAATAGTCACTGTTGCTGACAGATCAAATTACAGCAGACCAACAACTAAACGATATAATGTCAAGTATCACATTACAAAAAAAATAATGAAATTTAATTTTACCGTTGCCGAACAACAACTGTTTTGGCAGCTAATCAAACCTTTCTTAAACATCAGAATATCAGGCTGACAGAAAAATATAAAATTCGATTTCATATTTGTCAAGATTTTTAATCTAATGACGATCTCTGACGATCGTAAGCAGTATCTAATATCGTTATGTAAACCAGTAAAATGTAAATCTGTCAAACAAAAGTATGAGGAAATTTATAATAACATTATATCATAATCTGCTTAGTTGGGATCTAACTGTTAAATTTATCGCTATACCCACGCCATTTGACTAAACTTTTATTTCCTTTTTTCTTAATTACTTTCTCGATAACAAAAACATCCTGCTCAGTTTTCTGTAGTTCTTGTTCATAAAAATACCTACGATCGGTTCCCCTGCCAGATCTTTTAAAACGTACGTTACAGGTATTGTGAAAAGTACCTTATCAACTATAAATACTTCTTCGCTCCAGTTCGGAGTAAATCCTTTTGCAAATACCTTTTTTGTCAAAGTAATTCTAACTTTATCACCAACCTTAAATTTATGTCTGCGGTACATGTTTTCATTTGCTAATATTGGATTTTTAATAGCTTTTTTAGGTGTCATTTTGATGGTTCGATGTTTTGTGTTATTATATTCACCTACGATTTGAGAAAGGTCATCGATGTACCTGTTGGTGTTTTTAGCTGTCATATGTTTGTGTAATTTCTCGTTTAGCGTGCGATTAAATCTCTCAACAACGCTTTTACCTTCGTTTCCTGTAACATACCTTTTTATATTATTTTGTTCTAGAAACTGATCAAACATTTTCTTAAAGAACTCGGATCCGTGATCAGTCCAGATTTTATTCGGTTTTCTTTCTGTACTCGTTATTATTTGTTTTAGCGCATCAGTCATTGAAGTCCCTGTCTTATCCGAAACAGGTACACTGAAAGCGTATTTGCTAAAAACGTCTATAACATTAAACAAATACCTTTTTGGAGCACCATCAGCGCCAACGTTAAACTGAGCTAGATTGGATACATCCACCAAATCTATTGCCCAGATATCATCTACACCATTAGCGACAACGTTACGTCGTGAAAACTTTTTTTTAGGTCTGTGCAGCTCGACTGCAAGATCAGCGTATTCTTTTTTCCCGAGTCCGAGTTTATATTTTGCTCCTATCATTCCCTGAACAATTCTTCTATCAAAACGTTCTCGTAGATTTTTTGGCTCCATATCACGTAATTCGACTAACATTACTTTATCACAATCGGCTTTCGAGTTTTCATGATCACCATAACAGATATCATAACGCATCGCTATTACATCCACTTGATTATAAGGCTCTTGACCTGGCAATGGATTGTCGTTTTCATCTAGTTGTTGATCTAGCGGATTGTAAGGTTCTGTATACCGATGACCTGGCAATGTCCATCCGCCTTTTGGTTTTGGTAATTTTCCAATAATTTTATGTATATCTATACCTGACCCTATTATTTCTCTGTTGTTACAACAATGACAGTATGCGACAATTGTATTTTGCTCAAGACACAAATCTCTGTCAGAATCATAGTTGCATATCATTCTATATTTTTAGTCGTCGACTAAAATAATATCAGGATAACCAGATCCTAGCGACATCTCTGAGGATACTGTCGCTGGGGACACTTTCTTTAAAAACATATTTTTTCTTTTTCGCAGACTGCACAAAAACTTTTTAATATTATCCTGTTGTTTTTTGTTTTATTCTGTTGTTTCATTAATATTTTCTGTTTTAGTTCTACACTTGAGACAGTATGCTGACATTATTATATTTTTAAGTTTAGATAAAATTTATTGCGATCTCATCATTAGCGTGAGAAGGATGCTTGTCAAACTGTAAAATAAATTTTTAAAAATTGAGATTTCTGCTCATCTGTCGAATAAACATAATACAATAGTATCCGCAAGCAGACGTTCCAACAGGTTGAAGTTGATTTAACGAATAATATATCGTTTAAAATTTTTTATTCATATACTTTTTTATTACATCGCTTGGAGGAAGTCCAAACGAGGCGAAATAATTATTCTTATAAACTGCTACCCAATGTGTACCGGATCCGTCATTAAAATCGTGTATATTTATAACACACGAACTTACAGCTGATGGTGATTTTATTGCTGCGAGTTCATTTTTAGAATAAACTCCGTGAAATCCAGGAACTGCTTTTAACTTATCAATGTTATCAAAATTATTCAACGGGGTGGTCGAGTTCCCGGTAATATTAGACCACGCCCGATTCCTAAAAGATTTGGCAGCAGACTTCCCGCTAGTCCAGCCAAAAGTGGAGCGAACGGAATAATTCCTCCTTCTTTTGGTTGATTGCATATGCATATGCATTTTGATGTTGGCGATTTTGTTTTCGTTGTTTTCTTTTTTTTTTGTTGCTGACGATTTCTTTTTCTTTTGTGGCATTATAATATACCATTTACATAAAATTTACAATTATTTTATTCCACTTCCACGAATGATACCATTACCTTCGACTGCTTTCTTCGTTGCGCCAGATATTGCTCCAGACGCTGCTGCTAGTCCTAATGTGCCTAAGACTGCTAAAATTTTAGGTATTATTGTGCTAGCTAATACTGATAATGCCGGACCAAGAAAACCACCTTTAACGACAATGTCGTTTGCCATCGCTGTCATTTGTGCAGCACTCAAATTTAAAACAAAAGTTTTTTTACGATCATACTTTTTTACTTGATTTTTGTTAGCATTAATTTTGTTAAACACCATCAGAAATATTAGGATTGATTTTTAATGATACCTGTTCTCACTTTGCAATAGCAGCTACAAATTTGTTAACTTGGCCGTCGGTCAAATATACTTCTTTTACAATATATTTTGCCATTTTATATAACAACTGTAGATTAAACCTGAACTGTCATTTTACCTCCAATAGAATCTACCGTGGTAAATCTATCACTAATCACTAATGCGTATACGTACAACGGCTCTACTGGAACCGCCCCAGTTGTCCAGGCAATTTCAATATCCGCTGTGCTGTCTACAATTTGCTCGTTATGTTTACTAACATCAAAATGAAATATAGGATAAAGCGTACGAAATTCCTCTGCTGATATTTGAGTTCCAGCTTCAACATCTTGATATTTTTGTATTGCGTCAAGCAGGTACATGTACGGTCGAGAAATATTTTTATTAACGTCATCAGCAAAATTGCACTCGATAGCTCGTTCTGGATATTGCTTTGAATTTAATCTAGCGTATATTCGTCTGACATCAGAGTGATCAAATATTGCATTATTTTGTTGTTGGTTACCTCGTCGGGCTTGCTGTTGAAATACGACAAAGATTTTTCTCGGCAGTTGTTCGCTTGATGTTGTGTAGTCAGTAGTATTGGAACCGATGTCTGATATATCTTATGCTGCTTAAATTAAAATAAATTCTGTTTTGTATGCTTATCAAGCATGCTATTTAGTTCTGACATTTTAGTGATTGATGGTGTTATACGTGGCATCCACTAGGCAAGTTTGTTTATAATAACCTGTACATCAACCCCTCCAGATCTAAACAAGCAATCGTTTTGGTCTGCTCGATCTAAAATAAGAGTATGTTTTATTCCCCGGAATACTTTATCATGATCGCGACAAAAGCCGAAAATCTTACTTAGTGGAAGCATCATTGTAATTTGACGTGATCCTGCTGCAAGTTTTCTTCCCCTAGCAAAACCATCGTTATAGCGTGGATTTCTCACGTCAAGTGTGTTAAGAAGTAAATTTAACATCGCAGTACAGTTTGCATCTGCAGCTGGTGGTGTTATATTTAGATTATTAAAAGCTGCTGTAAGAGAAACTCTTGTAGCGTCTGCATTAGCAGCTGCACCTGTTGCAGCAATACCTAGCGCGTCTGCATTAGCAATGAGAAAATTTCTCACAATTACAGCATTTGCATCAGCATCAGCTCCATGTACTATAGCGCCTCTCTTTAAAAATTCGGTTGATTCAGCTATACCCCGTCCAGTATCTTTAAACCACATCATGTTAGTTGCAGTTGATCTTGAGTAATCGTCGGAAAACGAAATATTTAAAATTGTCCTTGCAACTTGTAGATGACTTGAAATATCTTCTATAGTTTGATTGGCCAGTTGATATCTAGCACTTTTGAATAAACACCTGCCGTTATTTATAAGAGCTACTTCTGCTACTACTGCAATTGCAGCAGGTGGATTGGCTACTGTCATAATCTGACCAGGAACTTCTAACATGGCCTTATGTGGCATTAGAAATACATCTTCGTCTCTAGTGTTAAAGGTTCTAATACCAGCTTTATTTGGTTCGTTAGAATTTTCATCAAGATACTCAACAAACTCGAATTCTGTCAGATCGTTGTCGATGTCATAAGTTTCTGTTAACTCGAGATAATTTTTAACAGACATTTTATTTTATTAGATTATATAAAATTTTATTGCGGCACTGTTACTTTAGATATTAATTTTTGTATCATCTGCTTCTCCCTTTGGTGATAATAATTTTTTTGTTGTTGTTATCATAGCTTTTTGAGTTTCTTTTGTTGGAGCGATTTCTGAGATAGCTTGTTGTATTTCAGATGCAGTCGGTGGATCACCTTTTATTTTATCAGCTATTTTTTGTCCCACCGCAGTCCCAGCGGCAGATGCAGCCCCAGTTGCAAAAGAATTACCAGCGTCAATAGCAATTGGTGCAACATTACGTGCTATACCCGGAATATTTTCAATAACTTTAGTAAAAATATTTCCAAAAAATCCTCCTACTATTTTTCTTTGATAAACTTTTTTTCTTTGTTTCATTATATTTGATAATGCATAATTTTTACTTTTACTCGCGTAGATGTAAATAATAAGTTACAACTTCATTATTCAATTCCAACTGTTTTCCTGATTGATCTATCAACTGCATTATTATACTTGATATTTGATTTTCAACATTTAAAGGATAATAGATAATATCTCGTGGAGTTATTTGCATGAGAGAACCTGGCGGAACTTAAGTTGAGAAACTGTAAATTGTTTGACCTTTGCTACCTTTTGACGTATAAGAGCCAGAAGCAATAGAGCAATTTACTAATATTGTATTTACTTCTGTTATATTTACTGGCAGTTCACTGTCATATGTAATAGGCTGATCAAGTGCAGTGTAAGTTTTTCAGTAAATCCTAACAGTTGTGCAATACTTCTTTCTCTTGGTTCAAGACTGATTACTATATTTTTCAAAGTTATCCTAGTTCACAATGTGTTATAATTTGCTGCCAATTCAAAATTATCAGCCACACCGTCAGCTTTTGTGATGAGCTCTTTGATTGCCTTGTTTAGATCAGTAATATTATAAGCCCCTTGCGGAAATTTTATTTTTTTTGTTGTAGATTTTTGAGATGTTGTAATCATAGTAAAATACATTTCATCGTTAACATCATTTTTCACGTTAGGTATAGCATTCCAGCAAGTACAAGAAATTAATACAATTTCATATTGTTTTGTAGGATCTAGTTGGATAGGTGGAAAATAATTTACTGAAAAATTTGCGCTGTCTATCGCAGACTCACTAGAGTTTAGTAATAAGGTTGTTTGCATTCCTTTAATATTATATCATTTTACAAAATTAAGCCGCTTAGATTAAGTCGCGGTGTAAAGTTTCATATTCGTCAGATGTTAATAATTCACTCGATCTTAGATGATCAAGTATGTCAATGATTTCATTATCAAGTTCAACACTAACATTCCCAGCTTCCTTTGATGATATTAATAACATTAATCTACCTATCATTTCAGTAGTTGATGTAAATACCTTTACACCAGTTCCTGTTCTTACTTCCTTACTTTTCTCTACACGAGTTTTATCAAAAGTAAAAAATTTCCTTTTAAAACTCCACCCTTTACCAAAAGGTTTTAATCTACTATTTTCTGCTATTTTTTTAAACATGAGAGCAATAACACCGTTTCTCATTCTTTCATAAAGCGGAATCATATTATCAATCTCTGTAACCGTGTTTAATTCATTTTTAGCAGCAGCTCCGTCTTTAAATATTACATCTAATCTATCGAGTAATGTTTGATATTCTACATCAGTCCACTTGCTTATATCATCAATATCCCTTATATTTTCATTCTGGAAAAAATCATCATATTCAATACTTTTTATCTCATAATTTGCTCTTTTTGTAAAATAAAATCTTTGATCTCCAACTTTCATAAACTTTACAGTAAGCTCACCAACTCTTTGTTGCTCCTCTTTGATATCTTTTATATCTCCTGATAAATTTTTTATAATATTTGTTATTCCTTGCGTTGTTAACTCTGCTAATCTTCGCTCAAGTTCCAGCGGTTTGTTTATCAATCGATCTGTTTCAGCTTGTCTAGCCGCAGGATCAGCTATATTTGCTGTAAGTGCCTCAATTAGTTTACTTTTTTCTTCATCAGATCTAGTAACAAGTTTTGCAGCAGCTGCTTCCTGTTGTTCATTACCAATTCCAACCAAGCCTTTTTCCTGCAGTTGTTTAAGTTCTTCTTCTGACAGTGGTTTAGTTTCAGGTTGTTTACCTAATAGTGCTTGAGTAACCAGCTTGAAAATTGTAGCTGTTTCTTCTGTAGCGGTTACTTGCCCACGTCGTGCTTGTTGTACTTTTTGCTTAAGCGATGTCTGATATTGAGCAAGTTTTTTTAGATCTTCTATGTGTTGTCTGTATCTTGATCGTTTGTCCATTATTATTATTATAAATTTTATAAAATTGAAACCCTTACTGTAAATATGTGTCAATACAACAGCGAAACATTTTAGTTGGATCATTTGTAAGTTTATCAAATAAGAAAAAGTTGTATTTATATTTTGTAGCATGACGGTAAAGTTCAATAAACTTATCTTTTGTCACGTCACCGCATTGTTCGCTTGCAATATTTCTAACGTCAACATTGTCCAGTCCTGGAAATAATATAAAACAACCCGTCTTTCACCGAATAAATCTGTCAACATTATAAAATCCTTGAGCGAGATAAACAGAATTACATTGTTTGTTACGTGACAGTGAGAAATACGATCTTATTTTGTTCATCTCCATGTTATTTAGCGGAATATCGTCAAAAACTACTATCTTATGTTCATCTGCATCAAGTTGATTAACTGGAATAAGATCTTCTGGCTGCCTAATTATAAAAAAATCTTCACCAGCCTTAAGTTCATCACGAAGTTTGTCATTATAATCGCTTAATAACTCATACTTATCTTGCTGTGGATTGATTGTGTAAATATAGACTCTATCGTAGTTAAAATTATCACCAAGAAGCAAGTTCATAATCAAATTTGTTTTTCCTGATCCAGTTCGCCCAACAATAAGATAATGACAATCAGGAAGTTCTTTGTTATGTTTGTGTATCACCAGCTTCTCTGTATCAAAGTTTAATATCGACGATTTTGCCATTTTGTATAATATTAAACTTGTGTTGATAATTTTATCTAAGACAGTAAATAATGAGTTACTATTCAAAATTTGGAACACTATCATGAGATTTATCCACAAAAGGTTACCAAGGTAACTTATCCAAATATGCAACTCTTGATCAGCTCAAAAATGAAATCAATAATTTACTAAATCTTACCAGTGTAGAACCAGATGAAATCGTCATTTTCCAGGACAAAGAAGGACGATTAAAAACGAGTGATGTAAAACTGCCAGATGTACTTGTACGAATTAATAATGCGGTTGCTGATAATATCATGACTTTTAACAATCAAGGTAAGATACAAGATTCTGGTAGGTCAGTAAATGATTTTGTTAAAAAAGCTGGTGATTTATTTAATGGGAATATTGTTATAAACCAGAACAAGATTACAGATCTTGGATATCCACCTACAGATGGAGACGCTGTAACTAAGAAATATGTCGATGATCAGGACGTTCCAATTAGTAATGAAATAACAGCGCTCAAAAATGAATTTACCGGTCACGTAAAAACGCTTTTAAATTCTCGTAGAAACATAAACACGCTTAAAGATGATTTTTTTTGGAAATCCGTCAATTGTTAACATTACACTCGCTAATATTAACACAAAACTCAATGATATTAACACAAAACTCAATGATATTATTAGTGGAATTCCTAATATTGTTGAGAAAACGAGTATGGTTAAAATTCCTCACAAACAGATTAAAAATATTGTGTATACTGTTGATACTGGTTATACTGGGTGGACACCAGAAAATAATTCTATCAAATATATTGCAGAAGTTACCGGTGTGTATAGATTGTCAGTGCTTAGCAGTGCAAAGTTTAGAATATTTACCAAATATATATTTCGTCATCCAAATGATGACTCATCTGGAGTATTATCTGTAATAATAAACAAAAATTCTGAAGAAGAATTTGTACTTGAACCAGTTGATAAAACTTTAAAATTAGCAATTTTTCTCTGGTGTTTGGAATTTATAGCTGAACAACCAGCTCTTATTATGGATTAACCAAACATAGGACTATGTGAACTAATATTATAATGAAAAGAAGTATAGTTAATTTCAATCATATTTCAAAAGATATTCCAAAACAAGATGTAGACGCATTAATACAATACTATAAATATTATCATAAAAACTTTGGTGCGTGAAAAAATGTTACAAATACTACAACAAAATCCTTCGAGTAATATCTTATCTACCCTTGTTAATGACTAGTTCTGGTATAATTTCAAGTGGGGTATCATTAAATCCTTTTTTGTTAATCATATCCGCTATTTGTGTTTCTCTTACAGCGGCGTGTAAAAAAGTAGAACCAAGACTTTTGATAAAGAAGCACGGTTGTTTAACATCAATTAAAACTTACAAGAAACTACTTGATCAGATCCGGTCTTACCTACGAGGAGTTACATATAATATGGATGATTTATTACGTGAATTTCGTATTATTGACAATATGTTAACAGATATTCTGCCAATGAGGGTTAGCAAGTATGAAAAAAATATCACAAAAAATATGAGTAACATAAAATTTTATCTAAACTTAAGATATAATATAACTAAAATAATATCATTTTCATTCTAATGCTAGTTTAATTTCCACCTTGTTAACTGAAACGTTCTAATACACAGTTTAATTTTCATCCTGTTATCTGATAAAAAAATTTGTGGTAAAACCTATTTGCCGTCTTTAGAATAATCGTATTCCACGCATGCGCTGTTCTAACAAATTCGTCACTTCTGTTGACAGAGCTTATCGAATTCCAACACCTGTTGTTTTGTCTGGTTACAAAATACCTGTCTAAATAGTAGTAGTATAGGAAAATGAGGGGTTTGGCAGGGGTGGGGGAGGGGGTGTGGGAGCAGGTGGTGGGCCAAAACTCTCATTTTCCTATACTACATATATTAGTATTTGATTTCCATTAGAACTACATCATGTACTTGATTTCATGATGTATATTAGTATTTGAATTCCATTAGAACTACAGCAGGTACTTGATTTCATGATGTATATTAGTACTTGAATTCCATTAGAACTACATCAGGTACTTGATTTCATGATGTATATTAGTACTTGATTTCCATTAGAACTACATCAGGTACTTGATTTCATGATGTATATTAGTACTTGAATTCCATTAGAACTACATCATGTACTTGATTTCATGATGTATATTAGTACTTGATTTCCATTAGAACTACATCATGTACTTGATTTCATGATGTATATTAGTACTTGATTTCCATTAGAACTACATCATGTACTTGATTTCATGATGTATATTAGTACTTGAATTCCATTAGAAACAACATCATGTACTTGATTTCATGATGTATATTAGTACTTGATTTCCATTAGAACTACATCATGTACTTGATTTCATGATGTATATTAGTACTTGATTTCCATTAGAACTTCATCATGTACTTGATTTCATGATGTATATTAGTATTTGATTTCCATTAGAACTACATCAGGTACTTGATTTCATGATGTATATTATTACTTGATTTCCATTAGAACTACATCATGTACTTGATTTCATGATGTATATTAGTACTTGATTTCCATTAGAACTACATCAGGTACTTGATTTCAGGATGTATATTAGTATTTGATTTCCATTAGAACTACATCATGTACTTGATTTCATGATGTATATTAGTACTTGAATTCCATTAGAACTACATCATGTACTTGATTTCATGATGTATATTAGTACTTGATTTCCATTAGAACTACATCATGTACTTGATTTCATGATGTATATTAGTACTTGATTTCCATTAGAACTACATCATGTACTTGATTTCATGATGAATATTAGTACTTGATTTCCATTAGAACTACAGCAGGTACTTGATTTCATGATGTATATTAGTACTTGATTTCCATTAGAACTACAGCAGGTACTTGATTTCATGATGTATATTAGGACTTGATTTCCCTTAGAACTACATCAGGTACTTGATTTCATGGTGTATATTAGTACTTGATTTCCATTAGAACTACATCATGTACTTGATTTCATGATGTATATTAGTACTTGATTTCCATTAGAACTACATCAGGTACTTGATTTCATGATGTATATTAGTACTTGATTTCCATTAGAACTACATCAGGTACTTGATTTCATGATGTATATTAGTACTTGACTTCCATTAGAACTACATCATGTACTTGATTTCATGATGTATATTAGTACTTGATTTCCATTAGAACTACATCATGTACTTGATTTCATGATGTATATTAGTACTTGATTTCCATTAGAACTACAACAGGTACTTGATTTCAATTATCTACAACTGATACATGATTGCATGATGTGCATCATGCATTTGATGTCATGACGTTGCTTTGGTATCTTCATCAGGTACTGATTTCTTGACATCCATTGAAAATGAGTCCACACAAAGTATCCAATCACAAGCTGCATCATATTTTGCCCTATATGGAATTTATTTAGGCAAAAATTAACTCAAATATAAATTACAAAACAAAAATTCGAAACGTAATATCCAAACAAAAACATACTTCGTAATCAATGTATTTAAACTTTATTGTTGTAGAAGTTTTATAACAATTCATAAAGATGTCATCTGCAGGCGTCCTAGCTTGTTCATGAACGTTAAGATTGATAATTCTACGTGAAAGAAAATTAAAATAGAAATTTAATTTCCAATTATTTCTTGTATAAAATACACTCCAACGTGCGTATCATCGTTGTCAATAAACATTTTCTATGCATTGTATTAAACAGTAAAAAATATCTACGTTATTAACACGACACGATAGCACACTATATAATCCAGATGATAGCGCTGGGGCCGCAGGCCATTAGGTCTTAATGTGTCTCTCAACAATTGACAGCACAGTCTACCATTGAGTTGATAGTGTTGGGGCCGCAGGCCATTAGGTCTTAATGTGTCTCTCAACAATTGACAGCACAGTCTACCATTGAGTTGATAGTGTTAGGGCCGAAGGCCATTAGCTCTTACTGTATCTATCAACAATTGACCGCACGGTCTACCATTTGAGTTGATAGCGCTGGCGCCGCAGGTTATTAGGTCTTAATGTATCTCCCAACAATTGACAGCACAGTCTACCATTGAGTTGATAGCGCTGGGGCCGCAGGCCATTAGGTCTTACTGTATCTATCAACAATTGACCGCACAGTCTACCATTTGAGTTGATAGCGCTGGGGACGCAGGCCATTAGGTCTTACTGTATCTATCAACAATTGACCGCACGGTCTACCATTTGAGTTGATAGCGCTGGGGACGCAGGCCATTAGGTCTTACTGTATCTATCAACAATTGACAGCAGTCTACCATTGCGTTGATAGTGCTGGGGCCGCGTGCCTTCCTGTCCTACTGCACTTCTCGCAAGAAATAGATAATTCAGCTGCTCTGGTTCCTCGTTGATGCGAAGTCTGAAAATATGAATTTGTCAATGGGGCAAAAAAATGTCAATGGGGCAAGATAAGTGGACTCATCTGCTGCAATCATTTAGTAAATTCAATACAAAATTTGTGGAGGAGAGAATTTCTTTTGACTACTTCTCCCAAGACTTAAACAAGCAACACCCAGTGACATACTATCATTATCTAAACTGAAGGTACTCGCAAAATTTAGGTAATAATCACAAGGTTTATAATCAAGGTCATTAAATATTTTGCACTACATTACAAAGTTGCTTCAATTTGCTATAACATTTTTCTAAAATGTAAATAGCTAATGATGAAGTAAAACTATCAGAAAAATCCGAAGTTTATTTCAAATATGTTCTTGAAATCTCGTCTTTATTAATCTTTTTATTGTTTTAATTTAAACATTGTAATTAGCTTTAATTTTTCCGTGGAATTTAAGGACCTTCTACAGACTTTCATTACATGACAAATTTACAATGGAAGAGAAAGCTTGTTACTTTTAGCATTCTTTTCTTTTAATTTTTTTATATTCGTAAAAATAATTATCATTTTAAGGTAAAAGAAAACTTGAGACCCAATTAGGTAGCTATTATAAAGTTTGATCTGCGTTCAAATCAGATACTTATTAAATATATGACGATAATATCTTCAGCCTTAATGTATATGCAACCAATCCTTTACTCTCACAAGTGTTTTCTGCTTTTCTCTCATAACTCATTGACACACTTTGCTGTAGTCTCCGGAACCTAACATAAAGTGTGTTTTGGCTTTTTGTTTTCCATCAAAGGTAAAATATTGTATAAATGGTAACAAAATGTATTAAATAATTGTCAACTTTGTTTCAATTTATTATCAAAATGCATCACATATCTCTCAAAATAATATTTACATTAATATATATATATATATATATATATATATATATATATATATATATATATATATATATATATATATTAATTTTATACGGGTTAGATTATTTCGTCAGTCAACAAAATAAAGTCGACATGTCCAGGTATAGTAAAGACAAAAATAGTTGTACTAAGTAACTTTTTTCAGTTTGTAATTCTTTGGAAAACCATTTATTTAACATCAAGGATTATTTAATCTAAATGCATTTTCATCTCCAGAATCCCCGAAGTGTTCCCGTGACACTAGTATCTGTCCTTCTCGAAAAGGGCAAATAACTCTTCCGCAATCCTTACTCAAAAAATATTAGCTTCATACTTTCAATGAGGCTTTTAATTTCAATGTCATGAGCCGGTTTTATCATAAAGCTTCCTACTGTGGTAATTATGTAAGCATATGTTACATTTCCAGATCAGTCATAAACATCTGCCAATTCTCAACAGACATTATTGCCAATGAAACATGGCAATTAGGTAATGAAATAAAACTCCAAAGTCTCACTGGTGGAATGTAGTGTAGCCCCACTGGACTCCACGGGTTAGATTAAATTTACCAGAATCCAATAAAACAACATCCACAATGTATACCTTCTCAAGAAAACATAAGGAATAAGCACAAGCAATGGCAGTATTGGATTTTGAGTATTGATCTGGCTAGCAGCATCATACGGAACAACGAGCGTCGCGCTATAAAAAAATAACATAAAGCATTCCACTATTGAGACGACAGTAACCAGGAAACCTGGAGAATGAGGGTTTGAGGAATCCCTCTCCACATCGTACGTTCATTTATGCAAACATTCTGATATGCATAACGTTTTACATAGGAATTGTCTTTAATTTACTCATAACCTGAAAAGACGCTGCTTTTGAATACAGGGCGAAAAGAATTGTATGGGTTGAAGTCCGAAATTACTTGTTTATGTTGTAAAGCCTAGATGAACATCACTATCCTTGCGTATTCGAAAATCACTTAAATTTGCTTTTTTGTTTCCTATAAAATTGTGATATCCATGTTAGACCTTTCATCACAATTAAATTTATTTCATCTTTGTAACATACCTACAAGCAACTGAAAGGACGTTCCAGAAATTTTGTTTTTCCTTCGTATTATGTTAAAGCACTCTCTCTCTCTCTCTCTCTCTCTCTCTCTCTCTCTCTCTCTCTCTCTCTCTCTCTCTCTCTCTCTCTCTCTCTCTCTCTCTCTCGCACACAGATATGTATGTATGCATGCATTGACATTGGAGAATCTTATGAACGGGATTGTCTTAATTTAAAGACGAACACTTAAGTGGAAGATACACACACATATATATAATATATATATTATATATATATATATATATATATATATATATATATATATATATATATATATATATATATATATATATATATATATAATCTAAATACAAACAAGATCATACAGGTGAGAGAAATTAAATTCTTTCTCTACCGAGTATCGAATCCAGGTCCGCGAGTACATGGCACCCATCGCCTTGCTTGCACGCACCAACCCATATACCGTCACGACTAAGCACGCATCACCAAAAAATGATGGCACTGAATCGGTGTTATATAAGCTCGTGCGTAGCAGACACACTCGCATGACGACCTAGTAATTAACTCTCTTATATATACACAGTCATTACAGATTTCTATGAAAGAAATCAAGGTATATAGGATTTCTGTATTACAAAGAATTATAAATATATACCAGACAGAACAGACTGTGCTACAGAATCCAGGGATAGCACAGTCTGTTCTGTCTGGTATATATATATATATATATATATATATATATATATATATATATATATATATATATATATATATATATATATATATATATATAGAGACACACACACACACATCCATCCATAGTGACCTATGAAAAAACGATAAAACTACTCATAATCAGCGTTTTCTAAATGAATTTAACATGTTACACATTTTAATTTCAATCCCTTCTTTTTCCGTTTTCCCCTTCATTCTCATTCACAGGAGAAACAATATGCAGAAATCTGGAGTCAGAGAAAAAAGAATTGGACAGGATAAGATAAATCTTGGAACTGAAATTGCACAAAGTAACTTATAATATCGATCTTCATAATGTTATATTTACAGTTTGTTTGGGTCCAATCGATGATACAAAGATGCAATTACCGATAGACACAGTAAGATAAATGTCTTTGTTTTGATGATGTTGATGTTTATTGAGCTTATAATAAAGGTTTCTACAAATCTATAATTATCAATCACATATGCAAATATTCAAAGGCCTCTTTCTCTCTCTGTCCGTCTGTCTGACAAATAAATATAAATGCTATGTCAAACCGACTAAAGAGACATACAAACATACAGACATACAGATAAACAAACTTATAATTCTGAAAAAGTGATTGTGAACAGTCACAAAAAGACAGAACTACATTTTGTTGCAGACCCATTTGGTTGGGATATATGTTCATTCACCCAGTCAATAAACTTTTGCTCTTGTCAACCTAACTCCATTCAAATGGCAGATCTATGTGGTTGCCTTGATGCAATTTCATCACGAGCTTGTTAATTTCGGGTTTCCTTTCACCAAAACCGAAATTGCTCCAAACCGGCTGCGACATCACTGACTGAGTGCAAAACAAAACAAAGAGCATCTCTACCTGGTCGTAGAATCCTCGGTGAATTTAATCAATAATATTTTGTTTTGTATGGATAAAAATAGACCGGCACTTTCTTGTGTCTATAATCGGTCTAAAGTCGGCGTAATAGGCATTAACGCCATTACTGTTGTTCTTAACTAGGAATTAACAATAGAAAAGATGTGAAGCATGAAGCATCCACAATTTTTTCCCACAAAGTGACCTAGATAAAACACCTATCGTAATGCTGTATATTATTTCATGTGCTCCCTATCATTGAAATGTAGCGTGGTCAAGGTGGAACCGGTGATATAGACTAGGTATAGGGGACAGGGGCCAGTTTTAATGTATAAATTTAATGCCGCAATCAGTGACATAGTACAAAAAATCATAAAAGATCAAATACACAAGTGAGGTCAAGAATGTCCGTATTTTGAGATACCTATATTAAAATAAAGCATACAAATATTATCCACTTGACAAGAGAAGTCAATGGCAGTTCATAGCAGAAGTTTATGCAACCCAAATTTATACCTGCAATTTTCATGTCCGAAGGTCATTTTTGACACCAAATGGTACTCACAGTGCAAACACCAGCTCTTTTCCTAGATTACAATTCTGCCAAACAGTGTGTACTAAACAGGCTGATGCAGTTGAAAATAGTTGTCATCCAAGCCGTTTTTGAGATATGCTCCTTGTTTACTGTTATGAGAGGATAACTCTTACTCCTAGACAACTATTGGTATTTCACTATCAACATATTGCAGAGTAACTATGGAAAGTGTACATGCCTAACATCACTTTCAAGAACAACAAAAGCCCGAAACACCTAGCTCACAAATATACCCATATCCTTAATTAGTAGACAATAATTGCTGAAAAAGGCAGACCATAGCCTTAAGTTAAGAAATTTGCCAGGGACCAAATTACGAAACTGTACCCTGCCTCCGATAGACTAAGTATAGGCTAGGCTAGATGGGGAGTCCATCGTGTCGTAAACCGCAACTAGAGGATGCAGGAGTTCAGTGGTTAGCCTGCAGCAAGGACACAAAAAAAGACGGCTACTGTCAAATCCCACCATCTGATAAGACCAGGTCGGTTACGTGGTGTGAACTTCGACAGGATACATTACTTTCTCGGAAGTAAATAAACTACGTGATGTATGTGAATGATTAATTTATTATAACGTATGGCCACACAAACAGTATAATTATTTCATGATGTGTTGTGTGGACTGAAGAACGTAAGCAATACAGTCAATTTCAGCAATGGGAAACTTTTTGATAGAGATAAGAAGCTCGATTCGTACATGGTACGTTTCATTTTGGTCATTTTACCAAAGTCATTGATAGTAATGAAGCAGATCGAAGACGATTTGTTTCCTCACAATGCAACTTGTTTCAACCCATTTTGAGACCTTAATGCTGGAACCGAAAATTACGCATACAATGTCATAAAATAAATCTTGAAAAATTGACTCGGGTGAAACGTACGAGAGGTGTTAATAAATTTCAGAAATAAGAGCTATGTTATGTTCCATGCATGCATTCGTAAATGATTGGTGTGCGGCATGTGAAGGTGTAAATCATTTTATAGAATGTTATTTTATTCATCTATCGGAACTATTTTAATTAATCTTCGTACAATACATAATATATATATATATATATATATATATATATATATATATATATATATATATATATATATATATATATATATATATATATATATATATATATATATATAAGCTAAACCTTTCTTATATGCAAAGTTGAGTAACTAACTGGATTATACAAATAAATGGCATAGACTAGAAACAAGAATTACTGCATCTTTTTATTGTATGGTATGTGGAAATCACACTGTTATGTCGTAATACACAACCTAAGACAGAATTAAACTGTATGTGTGTACGAATCACTTTAGTTCATGAACTGCAAAACTCCATTCAATGTTACAGAAACAAATAAACAAATAATACACAATGAGCAAGCGAAGTGTCTTAATTATGTGACCTAAACACTTCCTTTGTTTTCACGAATAAGTAAGCCAGCTATAAAACATAACTCATTGGTGAGTTTGTGATCTTATTTGTTAAAGGATGCATTTCATTAAATTGGCGCATCATAAAACATAAATTTGGTCTATTGCAGTCTACGTTGTTGTATTTATTGGTATGTAATACAGAGCAAAAGCTCGGCGACAGAAAAAAGACAAAAAAGGAGACAAACAAAAGTACTCATGGTTCTTCACAAGCGTTCTTTATTGAAAATTAGAAATGACAAATGTCTTTATGGAGATGGAGAATAGTTAAACATTGTACTATCTTAGGTTTTATTTGTGGCTAGTCTGTGAAAAAGCGTTCAGTTTATTTTCAGACAGACAGTGACTAAATAATTAATAATTCAGTTACTGAAATAATCCGTTCATTAATTATAATTAAAATTGGTTATTAATAACTCACCAAATTCCCTATAATGACGTCATAAGATAGCTTATACCAACGTTGTCCCATATGTGTCGCAGAGTTCATCAATCAGCATTAAGATTTACGTGAAGAGAAAAAAAAATCAACATAATTCATGCGACTGTCGGTATGAATAAGCATTTGTCATTAGAAGATTTTTCACTCAGTTTGAGTGTTGTTAAATTTCGCAACGTTAACTTGTAATTTCGCCTCTATTTCAGAATAAGTGGAAAATATAAAATATTGCTGTATTTTGGAAGACAGCAGATCATCCGTTATATTTTTTTAGGAGAAAATAATCCAAATATAACAAGATAAATAGAAACCAAACGGATCGCATTGATAACGGATTAATGAACACAACGGATTTATTCGGAAGAAAACAACACGTATTACTTATTTTACGCGATATGTTATTTATGTTAATACTTCCGTATAGAAAGCCATTTCAGTAAAATATACCTAAAGCTTGTTCCATGCCCCTGGTCCAGATTCATTTCGGTCACGAGCATCATGCAAAAAAATTGATTAATATATTGACTCAATTCAATTATAATTTTCTAATTTACGAGTCTTTGAAGTCATTGTATGTATACCAATCTTCAAAGGCAATTAATATTTTCGCGGTATAAGACAGAGGAACCTTTCAACATTTGAAAAGAAATGACTGCGGAAGTTTATGGAGACGTTAAGCTGTCCTCTTATTGCTACCTTGACCAGAAGTATATAAGTTAATGTAACTCACAGCAGTTTTTGCTTTACAGTGAAAATTACAATAATAATTATAATACCCTCTAATTTTTTGACTCTACATTCAAGCTGAGGTAAACAAAGACACCAACGTAGGTGATAAATCTGAACATTTTACTGAATAAAGAATATATATTCAGACAAAAAATAGCCTTATGACGGAAACGGTGTGATATAAGTACGTAATACGTATGATTATATTACTCAATGATACACTGATATTAATGTCCATTCTAGCCTTATGACGGAAACGGTGTGATATAAGTACGTAATACGTATGATTATATTACTGAATGATACACTGATATTGATATCCATACTAGCCTTATGACGTGAACCGTGTTATATAAGTACGTACTACGTATGATTATATTACTTAATGATACATGACTATATTGGTTTTGTAAGATGAACCACGTTGTGATGAATGCTCTTTTATTGAATGCGGTTTTGTTTTATATTTTTCTGTAGTAGTGTTAATATATAATCATATGCAGTTATAGCGAGTGTCCTCATTTAAGATTTATATGCAAATAAAAATTAACAATGACGTCTACATTAGGTAATTGATTGGAAGTATTTTAGAGCTTTTCGGTTATTTCTTCATTATTGCCCACGGAATCTTCAGGAACAGTCAAGGGGTAAAAACGTGAGACACACCTAGCTACATTTGAAATGTCTGAAACGTTAGTTTGTAAATTCTTCAGAGCAATCCAAACATGCAATTACCCCTTGGCTGTTCCTGAAGATTCCGTGGGCTTTTTCATTTATGTTGTTTGACTTGTTTATATTTTCAAATTAATTCTGACAGATTGTTCACTCATGGCGATAATCGCAATGTCTAAACCATAAGTATGTTACTGACGTTATGTTACAACAACATAATATCATTTTTAGTTAATTTGTGTCTTAGAATTTTTAACACTATCCTCGGAATTAATATCTAGCCTATTTATTTGTCATTTATTTTAATTTTAAACCATCCCAGAATGCCAGGATAAAATAATTCTCGAAAAGTATTCGCTGGGACGTTTTGGGATACTACGATAAATGGCTCAATTACATCTGAAAGATTTTGATATTCGTTTTTATTTCCGATTGAAAATCCTTTTCCTTCGGTCTTTCCATACCTTGCATTTCTTGTGTTGTCTTATTAATTTCTAAGTACGTATTTAAAACTATGTCCTTGTCTTCCAAACCAGAAAACTAAACAACTGCACACCTTTGACTCTTTTTCAAATATAGAATATGCACTCATTTGATTACCGTTTCATTTCCTTGGTCTCCAAATATAGCTGTATATTGTTTCTTCTCTTGTTTTCTGTGTCGTTCAACTTTTCACGCTGATTTTACAATGTTGTAGAAGATTAAGCTGTCTCTGATTAATTTAGCTAACTATATATTAGGTTGTCTTTGATTCATTGAGCTAATTGATTCATTGAACTAATTGATACATTGAGATAACTGATTCTCCGTTTGATACTCTTTTGATTTTCTTTTAAACTTAACACTGATTCATTGAGGAGTCATGCTTTCTATATTGTATCTTTATGTTTGCTGTATGACTGTAGATTGCAATGAATAATAAATCGGTGCTCTCAAGTTTTAAAATCATTATTAATAATTAACATGTTTACAAGTTTGGGATAATTTCCCATGAGATGACTAAGATGGCAGGGTTCTGTTTTGTTGTATGATATTGTGAAATATGTCACGTTGGAGGTAATGCGACCAGGATCGAGTAGGACAATATTACGATCATGAGAAGTTGAGGGATATAAGGTCGAAGAATTCAACAATAAATTCGTTCCTATTTTCTGTCTTTCTATTTCCAATTCAGACAGCAGATGTATTTATTGTCGTGTTTAGATTGAACTGGTGAGAACACATTTAGTTACATTATGTATAGGAACTGGGATGTCTTCATATAACTGATCTATAACTTCTAATCCTATAATTTCTAGCGGGAATTTCACCAGTGTCTCGACACTATCATACAGGTTAGAAAAAATAAAGTCGTACTCTACGGAGTTTCGAGCTCTGGCCGCGAGTAAATGGTAACCATCGCGTTGCCTGCACGCAGCAGTCCATGTACCGTCACGACTAAGCACGCATCACCAACAATTGATTGGCAATGAATTGGTGTTATATGAGCTTGTGCCTAGCAGAACACTCGGATGACAACGTTGCCAATAATTCTCTTATATATATATATATATATATATATA
>JAEAOA010002040.1:132500-172500 GCA_016746295.1 Potamilus streckersoni | reverse complement strand
CAGGGGATAGTTTGGTAAATTGGTCAAATGTCTTAATGTAAGGCTATATTATAATCTTTTGATTTTTTTATTATTTATTAATTCCAAATATAATCATAACTGTGAATTTGGTCTTGTGGAATTGATATACACCTTATGTAGTCACTGCACAGTATGTAGTCAGTACAACACCAATAGAAAGCCAAGCTAGACACTGATAACAGTGTACGCGTTGGTTCAAGGCATGTCTAATATCTCAAAAACTATCCGGGTGACAACTATTTTGAATTGAATCAACCTATTAAGGAGACATTGTCTTTTTCAACATTATCACCTAGGCAAATGGCAATGTGAGCATCATGCCTCTGGGCATTACAATGCATGTATAATCTTGGGGTGGGGTGCATCAACATTGTATTCTATGAATTTCGATTGACTTGTTATGTCTAGCGAATGATATTCATTTATTTTGCTTTATTATACCAAACCAAAAAATATATATTTTTGACCCTCATCCGTATATTTTATTTTGTTTGAAAACTTCTTTTAATCAGGCAAGTTAATGCTATATCATATATGTCCCTATTAAACTACTCGACCTTACCATGAGGGACAAAAGGGCAATTAAATGTTTCACGGTGTTAGGGAATCTATTCAGTTATTAACATAATCTAATCATGCAGGAACTACAAACACATGATAAAAACTTTTAATCTAGGTAAAAAAGATACTCATGGAGAAATGACTATGATATTTATTTTCTACAAAAAAACGTACTACAAGCGTTTATAAGAAGGATAATATCTTCATGAAGTGGTATTGTATTATATATATATATATATATATATATATATATATATATATATATATATATATATATATATATATATATATATATATATATATATATATATATATATATATATATGTCACTCGAGACTGTTGGTAAGGGATCCATCTGACAAGGCTTTCTATTAATACACATAGAACAAATTGCCATTCTTAATATTCGTACATTTAGACTCTTAGATGTTGCAGAGTTAAATCAAATCAAATTGATGTAAGATCTGCGGATCGGTTGAAACGAGTATGAAACTGAGATTTTTGCACGGAGTACAGTAAGTGTATGCAACTGAGATTTTGCATGGAGTACAGTAAGTGTATGAAACTGAGATTTTGCATGGAGTACAGTAAGTGTATGAAACTGAGATTTTGCATGGAGTACAGTAAGTGTAAGACTGTCGGAGGTTTAATACGGATTGAAAGTTACTAAATTATGGTTACATAACTTTCTGAATATTTTATAACAAATAGGGTAAAGGATTTTTGTAAAATTGTTTTTGTTTTTTTTTGAAAACGTAGTTAATAAGAAATATGCTTAAGAATGTTAAAGTCTTATTATCTTTGAGATTCATATCGCATTACTTACAACCCTATTTTTCAACATGATGAATCACTAATGTATACAAATAAACATGCAATCATATCCTACCCTCGCAATTGCACAGGCAAAGATTCAAATAATGGTATGGCTTAATGCTAATCTTGTTAGTAACGATTAGAAATCGAATCAGTACCTTGATTATTAATGCATCTCTCGTCGACGTAGAGTCTTTGCATATGTCCGAAAGGCATTTTAATCCGCAATGAAACGGAAATAGTTTATAAAGCATATTTTGGTAGGCTGCTTTGACCAAAGTAAAAGCAATTTGCATTCATTTTTTAAAAATTTTGAATCACTAGCTAAGCAATTCACAATCCTGTGCACATCTGAGCACCCAATACGGGACCACTGGTTGTAATTCTGGTATTGATAGAAGCTAGTTACGGATGAGCGAAAAACACTGCGGCGTACAAAGGGTGAATGACGCTCCGGAAGACGATAATGGACCAAAAGATTTTGGCGCCCGAAGACCTCTGGCGCCGGGAGAAACGCACAGTGCGTCGCTACCCATCCAACCCCTCGCTCCCAACCCCACACATCATGTTCGTACCCTGCTTCACAATCTAACATTTTTCTATACTTGCATAATTTAAAAACCGTTATTTGTTGCTGTTAAATCCTGATTTCTGGCCTTCCAGCTTACTTTTAGTACGCCCCTTAGTCTTATTGGATTATTTTGGATAAGAGATTATTATCGAATTCATATTTACTTTCTTAAAAGTATTGATAATTATTAAGGTAAAACATTAAAGCCTAAGCGGTGTATCTAGTGATTGAGCTGTTAATAAATCATGATGTGCTAAAATGGATTTGTTCTTTCGAAACAAGACATCATAGAGCACAGAGAGGACGTTCTGGACGTAGTTGTTTCATTATTTCAGCATTTGAATTTAGCGGAATGATTGAACATGTGTGAAACTAGTGTGAATATAAAAAATACAATTTGATTTCGCTTTTGCATATTTAATTCAATTAACGCATGTCCCTATTTTGAAATGTATTGCTATTTGATCTTCTATCGAATGTCAGCATGCATAATTGAAATTCGTAGCTGTGAAAAATTGAATTTTAATGCGTTTGTATAAAGAACAGCGCCACGTCTCACTTTGTTAATGTTGTAAAATTACATATAGTACTGAGGTGGAACTTTCACAATTCTTATCCTAGAGAGAGTTTGTGCATATTTGTCATGCCTTGTTTGTTGTAAAGGAAATTAATAGAACTGTATTTTTAATTTCATACTTCTATTTATCCTACAAGATTTTATAGTTCAGTCAAAACCGGTTCAGGTTTAACAGTTTAACTTAGAAATGTATCAACAATGATTACTTTTGTCAATTGATTTCCCAGTCACATTTACTAGACTATCTAAACCGTCTGTCCATGAAAGTTTTCTTCATAGGTATTTCAAATTTCAAACTTTTTGACATTTTGCCACCAAATTATCTCATTCATATATATATATATATATATATATATATATATATATATATATATATATATATATATATATATATATATATATATATATATATATATATATATATATATATATGCTCATCTGTTTCTTCGTTAACGTTACCTTGTCAGAATCGTGCAATATTCCCCGATACCAGAAATATACTTACAATTTTACATTTTGAATTTCCTCAAAATATATACTTTCTTAGGTCTTTAAATCTGAATTAGATGAGCCATGTCAGAGGTTCTCAAAGTTGATTACACATTTTCAAATTGTACTGTTATTTTGAGTATATTCCAAATGCAGTACCATCCTCCTTCCAGCACTCAAAATGAAATAATCATTAAATTCTACAGCATCTTTTCGATAATTGCAATGGAAATATACTTCATAATTTTCCGACATTGTGATTTGAATCATTTAATGGCAGAAAAGGAACATGGATGCCAATGTCAAAACAATTCAAAACGATTATATTGGCGGACGCTGGAGTATGATGCAAGTAACTTCATGTAGATAAATCCAGACCATACTCAAACGATTGCGTTGAATCGACAAAAATGCCAAAATGTATTTTTTCCAGATCAAATGGAAAAGTTGTTATAATGCGTATTCATTAAAAATATTACTCTAAATTTCAATTTTAAGTAGAGCAAGCGACATTTTCTTTCGAAACTTACGTTTAGCGCGCGACCATTTTCATATTTTTCTGGGCGGAGTTATGCGCTCATTAATTATGTTGTGTAATGATCCATCATTGCTTATGTATTTAGTTTGGAATAGGGCATACCTTTAGTTACCTTGTTTCTTGCAATGTATTTTTGTTTATATATTTAAGCCTTGGGAAGAATAAGAAATGGGCATATAATAAAAAGGTTGCTGTATTTGTATGGGGAAAATAAAATCGTTTTGTCGGAAGGATATATTGCACTCCCAAGGTCGTGCAGTATATCCATCCGAAAAATGTCGTTCGTATTTTCCCATAGAAATGCAGTAACTTATAAATATTTCTTACATTCTATTTTACCTTGAAATGACTGCAATTAATGTATTTTTTGGCTTGGTTGTAATGGAGTGTGTCCTGTAAGAGTGAGTATGAATCTGTTATCTAACATAATCATAGCATGTTGATCGTGTAGTATGCAATAAAAGAAATCGGCCTTAACATACTTACATGGGGTCATCAGAAGTCAAGGTGACTTTGTTCTGAAAAGCGACATTTTCCTGAATGGGATGTACTGTGTTGCGATACATTCAAAACGTATAAAGAAACTAGATGGGTACATATAATGTAAGCTTGTAGAAATAGTAGATATAATGAAAATTAGTAGAAACCCGTACTAACAGAAAAAATGTACCACGGTATACCGCGGTTTTTCCCAACGTACCCCGATACTTACAACATTATAGATCAATTATTTTAGAACCGAACAGTTTCGTGTTCTGGCAAAAGAGTTCACACTTTTTTAAATTCCGTATCTCATTTGCTGGAAAAATATCTTGTTTCAGTTTATATAAAACAAAACCCATTATATATCTATGAACTAATCTGGAAAAGTACTAATTGTGAAAATAGAATCAAATATCTCCAATCAAAAGGAGATGAAAGCCTTCTAAAAAGACATTCAAAGGATAATACCTCCTTACTGTTAAATCCTTGATATATTGTATAGGGTCAAATATAAAAACTATGATTAAGGTTACACTGCTAATGTGAAACATCGTTTTGGCATTAGGAAGGCTATTTGTACAGATACCTATTGATATCGGAGGCTATTGGTACAGATACATCTTGGCATCTTAGACAATTCTATTCGAGCTACACTATTGATATAGTTAAGAAACAAATATTGAGTAGGATACCAACACCCTGTCAAGATATTTATCACAAAGATCCATGTAGGCATAATACACATTTACTAAAGAGGATCAAATATGCATGAAGACTTCAACAGTTATCTAAATTATTCAGATACGAACACGTGTCCTACTGAAATTCAATGTATGATTCCTACAATGAAATAAGTGCAATAAGTACATCCACATACGCTGTATGAAGGAAGCCGTGTTCTTATTTATTTTGGGCCGTTGCGTTAAACCGGAGTATTTTTCCAATAGTTGGATTTGGTCCGAATATTTAAACATAACATTCTATTTAGCCATTGATATACTTAACATAATCATACACTTATATTTTTAACATTCACCATTAGTATGTGACAGTTTTTTTTTTTTTAAAGAGGACAATGTTTTGATTTATTGCATCATGAATAATGAAAAGATGCATTTAATGTCATTATGTATTTACTAACGGAAACTGCCGACGCGCTGAAGTAGTGAACAAGTGCCGCGGTCCGTATAAGCAGAACAAAATCAACCTGTGTACCGGAAATACCGCAGATCTTCATAAGCTAGTGAAAGGAATTAATCGATATAAACACCTGTGAAGGTCAAACAAAATAAATGTTTGCAATAAACAGAAATTTAAGTGCTTGATGTTTCGGATTATTTTGTGTCATAGAGGTAGTAAAATATAAATATTGGTAGTTGCCATAGCAACTCATTGTGCGGTAGATAGAAATACATTTGGAACGGTGACACAAAAAATCGCAACACATCGTTCATTATGAAAAGAATATACTTTGTATGGTGCATCAGACATACGAATTTTATTGTAGTGTAATAAGATATGAAATTGGATGCCAGTAGGAGACAGGATCACAAAATTATTGACTAGAAAGAGAAATTTATGGAATGGTTGTGCAAGCACAGCAACATTTGTTGTAGTTTAAGAAGATAAATATTGACACAGACAGACACAAAGCATTGTAGATTAATGACAGAGATACTTATATGTGAATCTCACTGAGTTTAAGGAAAAGCTGCAATTTTAATGGACATAGTAACTTATGGTAGTTTACGAGATACTAGGAATTACGACAGACACCACTAACATACGGAGGCTTAGCATGAACAGTGCCTCGAATGTTGAGACAGACCGACACAATTCGTGGTTGTTTTCAAAGATAGATAGTTGGAACTGTAACAGACATATATACAACTCGTTGTGGTTTAAAAATATACATATAAGGAATGGTGGGACACACACACACACATATATATATATATATATATATATATATATATATATATATATATATATATATATATATATATATATATATATATATATATATATATATATATATATATATATATATATATATATATATATCCATACATGGTGGTTTAATACAAATATATACTTGGAATGGTGTCACAGACATATAGCCATGGTGGTTTAATACAAATATATACTTGGAATATTGTCACAGACATGTAGCATATGGTGGGTTAATACAAATATAAAATTTGAACGGTGACAGAGATAGACATAATTCATGGTGGTGTGGTATGAAATAATTTTCCTTTGAATAATATAAAGAACTGAGATGGATTATTTCTTAAATGAAACATATTATTGAAATTATTCCGATCTGAACGATGAACCTACAGCTCTATACTTTGAATGAACAAAGTGAACAGCAACATTATCCAGTCATAAGACTTGAAATCAATAAAACGATTTGAATATCTTGCAACCTGTTCTGAACACTTTTTTATTAGTTTCAGTCATTACTGATACGGCGCCTAATTTTTTTCCAGACCATCATGCTGTATAATGACTGAATTCAAATTGTCTAATCTTGTTGGTATGCGATCCGTTTCTTTGCAAATTCCAACCAACCTAAGGGAATTGCAACTGACAAGAAGAGATATATTTGGAAACAACAGCAAATCAGTATGTCAGAGCTAATGTTAACAAAATGACAGCATGAGAAAAGCAAAGTTCAATATTAGGAGTGTTAACATACACCAGTTTGCCATTTTATCATTTCCATCATGGTATAAAGTAAACACGTTTTTACGGTCTCATATTCTGTGTCAAATATGCTTAACTCCTAATTCTAACATTATATTCGGAAGAAGATATAATTGTATGATATCCTTTGTGTATTACATCTATAGTATTACATCCGTTTATTGTGTATTACTTTTATATTTTTATATCCTATTATTGTTTATTATATTTATAGTATGCAGATTCAGAAACGATGTATCTGTTATATAATTCAATTTGAATTCAGTCTGATGCAGCAATGAAGCTAAAACGGTCAAACATTATACATGTTGGTGTTGCTTCTTTCATAAATTATCAGGAAATCATGGACACCACCATGGCATCAGAATATGATGCACGGATTAGCAATAGACTAACGTATTTAGAAACAACAATGAAAAATGTGGAGAGAAATAAATGAAAAATGGATTACAAGAACGCTTTCCTCAAAACTGTCTGGAAGATAAACTTGTGACAAAGGAAGTACGTTTAAAACTATAAATTCATATCGGGAATGACACAACAATCATTAGCGTATTTAGAAACTATTGACTCCCTATTGGAAAAAGAAGTATCTTTACAAAATTGTGATAAACTGAAAGATGGGCATCAGAGGGGAGTAATCAAGATAGGCAAAGAACTCGAAGAACATACAGAGGAACTAAATGTTTTAATAAAAGCCAATACTGGCATTTTTGATAAAGAACTGTTTAAAAATAACGAATCTAGAAAGACAGACTATGGTCACGTCAACTTAAAAAGTTACAGGATTTAGAGACAGAAAATCATTTGTCCACGACAACGAGAAACATCATCGAGAATTAGTAGACGTAAATCAAAAAGACATATTCAACAAACAAAATAAGTCTGCAGAGAAACTCAACTTCAAGCATGTCAAAAATAAACTTGCAGGCACTAAAAATCACAAACGGAATAAACAACGAGCACGAAACGAAACTAATATATAGAACCAGGAGGGCAAATATTCAGAGTACCAAAATAACACAGAAACAATAAAAGTCCCATGCAAAACAATTCCATGACTGATAAAGGAAACATCTTAATTGCCCCAGGTACGCAAAAGGGATATTATGTAGATGCATTGTAAAATGGGACGAATAAAATACACAAAAATATAACAAAATCGTAATAGCGACAATATAAATATAACTATAAACCCTAAAGGATCCGTTGCAGAGAACACAAACAGAAAACAATAGGAGATTTATTATACTACAAAACAATAACAGAGGAGAAAAGTATAGGTTAAGTGGTAATTATTTTGTCCTAGAACCAATGAGCATGATAATATTAATTTAGAAAGAAGCATGTTTTTTGTTTAATTACAAAAGATTAGCTATTAAGATAATTTTTCTCCTAATCATTTAGGTATTCACGATATGAAAGTAGTTTTCATCTACAAAAAAGCCATTTTCAAAAAAAAAAAGGAATCATCATTTATACTTTCTTGTGGACGAGATATTTGTCTCTATTTTTATAATGAAGCAGCTAAACAAGAAAGTTTAAATAGCAGTCCTAAAAGAAAACGTTTTACAGACTTATCTAAAGAACTTCTAAAGGAATCACGGTACTAATTCAATGCCCGTAGTAAACCTATGCAAACACTGATATTAAAACTTCAATAACTTAATATTTTGGAGCTTTTTTGCAGATGAAAGGATATGACCCGCGTTATTTTCTTGAGCAGCATATGTATGAAAATTGCCTTGGATTCAGCACCAAAGAATCAGGAGCTAATTTTATTAATGAGTGTTGCAAATTCAAGGCAATTAAAGAACTGAATTTACATAAATAAAATAATGTCTTTAGTTTTTCACTTTCCCCTATGACAATGTCTGAAAAGAATCTTTTTTAAAAAACATAACATTAATTATTAACAAATCATGGTCAGCCAAACCAGTATATCATCTATTTAAAGTTTAACCAATTCTAGGCTGGTTCCCATTTTTCAATACAATTAGTACCAGGTGTCCTAAAGTCTTTGCGTACCTTATCACACGACAAAAGTATTATTATTATTAAAAAAGCTGATAAGTCTAAGACAATAGTAATTATGAATTAAGAGGAATGTATTGGAGAAGTAGACCGATAATTAAATGATGAAGTATATTATACAAAACATTCCTATAATCCTTCTGAAGAAATTAAAGCAAAAATAAGCAAATGTGCTAATGAAATCTATATACAATTGCTCCTTATATGATCTTCCCAAATGTAATACTCACACCTCAGTTTTTTATATTTCACCCAAAATACATAAAACAGTTGATAAGTCACTACATTTAGAGTATCAGGTAAACACATTACTTCTGTATGAAACTCAATTACAAATAATATATCGCAAAATAGCGATCATGTTTTACCGATGAAATCGCTATCTTCATGTCAAAGACACTTGAGTTCATTGCCAAATTGAAATCTTTATAGAAACGAACTGAAAATTAATGCCTAGTTACATTTTGATGTGGTTTCACTCTACATAAATACACTAAACAATGTTGGTATCAAAGAGTAAATATTATCGCAAAGAAAATGAATATACATGTAAACTGTCAAAAAACATGTTTGTGATTTGATAAAACTTGTGCACGAAAATAAATTTTTAGACTTGATAATACAAATTATCCTCAAAAGTTGAGAACAGCAATACTATGGTACCTTCTTATGCATCTTTATTTAAAAGGGAATTTAGAAAATGACTTTCTAAATAAATGCTCGTGATAATCAGATGATTGGTTTACATTTCAAGACAATATTTTTTATGAGTTAAAGTTAATCGAAGTGCTTTATTATTTCATAGAATGTTTTAACAAATTGCATCCAAAATACATTTTCCTTCAATGTATCTAAAAGTAAAATATCATCTGTGGACGTAGAGGTCATTAATAATGAAAATAATATATTATGTTAAATCGTTACAAGAAAGCAATCCCACACTTGCTTATAAAAGCACCAAACATCTTAAAGATTTCCAAATTAATTCTAAACTTGGAAAAAATGATAAAAAAGGATCATCAACTAAATGAAAAAGACACAGATGTTCGCACTGTTCATTTATTAATGAAAACTAATATTAATAACAAGAAAGAAACGTTTAATACTAATACATTGCGATACTATTTGGTTTAATATGCAATGCGATACTTTTTGGTTTAATATGCAATGCGATACTATTTTGTTTAATATGCATTGCAATACTATTTGGTTTAATATGCATTGCGATACTATTTGTGCAACATTAAATATTTATTTGCTCACATACAAAAAATGTAGCATCCAATATATTGGACAATTAGTCAACAACTATCTAAACATATGAACCAACAGAGATCAGACATAAAAATATAAATCAATCATTTTAATCCCATATCGCCGCACCTTTAATAAGTTACCATACTTTGCAAGGTTTCTCCTTTCAACCTATTGTTATAATTGATTCTGAGAGAACATCTCCTAAAGGAAAACTTACCTTCACCCTCTTAATAAGGCTTGTATCCAAAAAGTCTAAACTTAGCAAATACTCTACGAATTTATCAATCACATTGTTAAAAAATTATGTCAACATTTACAGTTAGCTAAGAATATTTTTATATTCTTATTTACAGGAAAACTGAACTTGTGTAAGTATAAATTAATATCAAACAAATAAGTTTACTGATTCTTTAAAAATGAAAGGGCATTTTGAAATTAATTCTCAATTTATTATCATTAATTATGTATAAAAATATTTATTTAATGTACTATGCACATCTTTAATATTTGACAAATTATTTAAGTTCTGATACAATATATGACATTCGTCAATAATGTACAAAGGTATAATCTATTTTCTTAAAACAAGATATGTATTATTCATAATAAAAGTATTAATAAAACTGTTTTATTAATTCATGTCTTTTTATATAGTCATCAACAAATTTCTCTTTAAGGATCCAGTTTTATGTGCTTTTATGCATTCAAATATCATTTTTCTGTCCTGTATATGCATATTTCCAAGTCAATCATTCGCTAAAGAATAAAACAGGTTAAAAAGTGAAAACTATGACGTCATCTTATTTATGTATTATTTTTTTTATTTTGATCACTTGAAACAATATATTTAATTACCTAAGCAATGATAATAAATTCAGACTGATGAAATAATAGAGCGAAAAGAGACACTCATTTTATTTTACGTGTTTAATATATATATATATTTAACATTATGTTTGTAATTCACATCAGCGTTACACAAAATACCACATTACATCATATGTATTTGGGATATAATATTGCAACATATTATGCCTTTATGACACAATACTGTAACATACGGCATTGTGATACAATGCTCAAAAGTATAATGCCATTATGACACAATGCCATATTATACAATTTTACAACATATCAAGCCATTGTGTTACAATATCATAGCATGCCTTTGTAATACACTATTACAACGTATCAAGCCATTGTGTAACAATATCATAGCATGCCTTTGTAATACACTATTACAACATATCAAGCCATTGTGTTACAATGCTATATCATAGCGTGTCTTTGTGATACAATATTACAACGTATCAAACCATTGTGTTACAATGCTATATCATAGCGTGTCTTTGTGATAATATTACTGTAACAAAATAACCGAGTTGGGATTTTCAGATTAATAACAAAACACCATTAATGGGGATACAGTACAATGTATTTAATATTATATGAAAATATCAAATGAAGTATGATAGATACGTGCGTAAATTGGGTCCCATTATGGAACTAATTAACATAATCAGCACGATCTTACTAATATAACAAATACGGTACCAAGACAAATAAAGAAAGAACGATTCACGGTATATAAAGAACAGAAATATGACTTCACAATAGTAAAATACAAATTATATTTTCGTTCAAAATAACGAATTGTTAGTTTTACTCATGATAGCAAAACAAATGATAGTTCGTTCAAAATAACGGATTGATAAATTTAAACACAATATCTAGACAATAGCAAACACTGGATATTACAAAAACCCTACGTTAGCCAACGGCCAAAATATTATATCTGGAGCAATGTATATACTCCCTTAAAACTCTTTACTACCAGTTCCACTAGACAAACAAACAAAGATTTGTAGTCACCTGACCACTATTGATTCCTGGGTTTGACAATCAGCACCCGACACTTTGGTCTGCAACGTCCGATTTCCCTCAACCCAACTGGCAACGTTGGAATATTCAATGCAATCGAAAACATATGCACAGCACAGCTCGGCACTGCACACGCAGCATACGCAGTTCTAAACAGCACAGGCAGCTTTTCACAGATGTACGCAGCACAGCACAGCTCAGCACTAAACTCTACAGCATAACACAGTACGGCAACAACACAGCACATCAACAACAACACGGCACTGCAACACCAACACAGCTCTACCCAAACACCGACAGAATAGCAAACCACTGCGCCAACACAGCACTGCAACACAGCTCTCTACAGCTGGAGATATACAGGTCTCACAGTAGACATCTGATCGACAAAACGGTTCGTCATGTGCTAATTTCGTCCCAGTTTGAATTATATATACACAATGTAGCTCAACATCGTCTGTGTAATTCATGTATTCGGTTTTTCCAGCCTGAAGCACTTCGCAAGTGATGAGCAAGGAAGAACTGAACTCACTATTTTCGAAATATAGAATGTACATTGATCACCCTCGCGTATCATTGTACACTAAAAGCGAAAAAAAGAAAAAAATATTTACACAATTCCGTGACAATTACAACTTATCAAGCCATTGTGTTACAATGCTATATAATAGCGTGTCTTTGCAATACAATGTTACAACGTATCAAACCATAAGTGTTACAATGCTATATCATAGCGTGTCTTTGTGATACAATATTACAACGTATCAAGCCAATGTGTTACAATGCTATATCATAGCGCGTATTTGTGATACAATACTACAACGTATCAAGCCATTGTGTTGCAATGCCATATCATAGCGTGTCTTTGTGACACAATGTTACAACGTATAAAGCCATTGTGTTACAATGTTATAACATAGCGTGTCTTTGAGATACAATATTACAACGTATCAAGCCATTGTGTTACAAAGCTATATCACAGCGTGTCTTTGTGATACAATATTACAACGTATCAAGCCATTGTGTTACAAAGCTATAACATAGCGTGTCTTTGAGATACAATATTACAACGTATCAAGCCATTGTGTTACATCTATATCATAGCGTGTCTTTGTGATACAATATTACAACGTATCAAGCCATTGTGTTACAATGCTATATGATAGCGTGTCTTTGTGATACAATATTACAACGTATCAAGCCATTGTGTTACAATGCTATATAATAGCGTGTCTTTGTGATACAATATTACAACTTATCAAGCCATTGTGTTACAATGCTATATCACAGCGTGTCTTTGTGATACAATATTACAACGTATCAAGCCATTGTGTTACATCTATATCATAGCGTGTTTTTGTGATACATTATTACAACCTATCAAGCCATAAGTGTTACAATGCTATATCATAGCGTGTCAATGTGATACAATATTACAACGTATCAAACCATTGTGTTACAATGCTATATCATAGCGTGTATTTGTGATACAATATTACAACGTATCAAGCCATTGTGTTACAATGCTATATCATAGCGTGCCATTGTGATACAATATTACAACTTATCAAGCCATTTTGATGTGATACTACAATATACATGGCAACTATTAAACAATATCACTCAGCATCCCACTGTGTTAATACAGCTAAAGTTTATACAATATCATTCAGCATCCCACTGTGTCTGTGTTAATACAGCTAAAGTTTATACAATATCATTCAGCATCCCACTGTGCTAATACAGCTAAAGTTTATACAATATCATTCAGCATCCCACTGTGTTAATACAGCTAAAGTTTATACAATATCATTCAGCATCCCACTGTGCTAATACTGCTAAAGTGCATACAATATCATTCAGCATCCCACTGTGCTAATACAGCTAAAGTTTATACAATACCATTCAGTATCCCACTGTGCTAATACAGCTAAAGTTTATACAATATCATTCAGCATCCCACTGTGCTAATGCAGCTAAAGTTTATACAATATCACTCAGCATCCCTCTGTGCTAATACAGCTAAAGTTTATACAATATCATTCAGCATCCCACTGTGTTAATACAGCTAACGTTTATACAATATCATTCAGCATCCCACTGTGCTAATACAGCTAAAGTTTATTCAATATCATTCAGCATGCCACTGTGTTAATACAGCTAAAGTTTATACAATATCATTCAGCATCCCACTGTGTTAATACAGCTAAAGTTTATACAATATCATTCAGCATCCCACTGTGTCTGTGTTAATACAGCTAAAGTTTATACAATATCATTCAGCATCCCACCGTGATAATACAGCTAAAGTTTATACAATATCATTTAGCATCCCACTGTGTTAATACAGCTAAAGTTTATACAATACCATTCAGCATCCCACTGGGATAATACAGCTAAAGTTTATACAATATCATTCAGCATCCCACTGTGTTAATACAGCTAAAGTTTATACAATATCATTCAGAATCCCACTGTGTTAATACAGCTAAAGTTTATACAATACCATTCAGCATCCCACTGTGTTAATACAGCTAAAGTTTATACAATATCATTCAGCATCCCACTGTGTCTGTGTTAATACTGCTAAAGTTTATACAATATCATTCAGCATCCTATTGTGCTAATACAGCTAAAGTTTATACAATACCATTCAGTATCCCACTGTGCTAATAGAGCTAAAGTTTATACAATATCATTCAGCATCCCTCTGTGTTAATACAGCTAAAGTTTATACAATACCATTCAGTATCCCACTGTGCTAATACAGCTAAAGTTTATACAATATCATTCAGCATCCCTCTGTACTAATACAGCTAAAGTTTATACAATATCATTCAGCATCCCACTGTGTTAATACAGCTAAAGTTTATACAATATCATTCAGCATCCCACTGTGTTAATACAGCTAAAGTTTATACAATATCATTCAGCATCCCACTGTGTTAATACAGCTAAAGTTTATACAACATCATTCAGCACCCCACTGTGTTAATACAGCTAAAGTTTATACAGTATCATTCTGCATCCCACTGTGCTAATACAGCTAAAGTTTACACAATATCATTCAGTATCCCACTGTGTTAATACAGCTAAAGTTTATACAATATCATTCAGCATCCCACTGTGTTAATACAGCTAAAGTTTATACAATATCATTCAGCATCCCACTGTGTTAATACAGCTAAAGTTTATACAATATCATTCAGCATCCCACTGTGTTAATACAGCTAAAGTTTACAGTTAGCATGCAAGAAATTCTTGAAAATTTAAAGGTTTAGTTCTCTCCTGGAGTACAGAGTATTTATGTCAATACTAACGTGACAATCAAACGTACATCTAGACAAAATTTATGTCAATACTAACGTGACAATCAAACGTACATCTAGACAGTATTTATGTCAATACTAACATGACAATCAAACGTTCATCTAGACATTATTTATGTCAATACTAACGTGACAATCAATCGTACATCTAGACATTATTTATGTCAATCCTAACGTTACAATCAAACGTACATCTATACAGCATTGATGTCAATACCAACGTGACAATCAAACTTACATCTAGACAGTATTTATGTCAATAATAACTTGACAATCAAACGTACGTCTAGACAGTATTTATGTCAATACTAACGTGGCAATCAAACGTACATATAGACAGTATTTATGTCAATCCTAACGTGACAATCAATGGTACATCTAGATAGTATTTATGTCAATACTAAAGTGACAATCAAACGTACATCTAGACAGTACGTATGGCAATCCTAATGTGACAATCAAACGTACATCTAGACAGTATTTATGTCAATCCTAACGTGACAATCAATGGTACATCTAGATAGTATTTATGTCAATACTAAAGTGACAATCAAACGTACATCTAGACAGTACGTATGGCAATCCTAATGTGACAATCAAACATACATCTAGACAGTATTTATATCAATACTAACATGACAATCACACGTACATCTAGACAGTATTTATGTCAATACAAACGTGACAATCAAACGTACATCTAGACAGTACCTTTGTCAATACTAACGTGACAATCAAACGTACATCTAGACAGAAGTTATGACAATACTAACGTGACAATCAAACGTACATCTAGACAGTACTTACGTCAATACTAACGTGACAATAAGACGTACATCTAGACAGTACTTATGTCAATACTAACGTGACAATCAAACGTATATTTATACAGTATTTATTTCAATACTAACGTGACAATCAAACGTACATCTAGACCGTTCATGTCAATCCATACGGGACATTCAAATTTACATCAAAAACAGCATTTATGTCAATTACAAATTACTCATAATTAATTCATCATCGATTCCAAAATCACGATTATCTTTTATCGCATTGTTTATAACTGGATACACCGATTTGGTGGTCTAGTGGTTAGAGCGTCCACCTCGGATGCGAGAGGTAGAGGGTTCGATCCAGAGTTTTACAAAAATGGTACTAAGAGCTGCCTCGCTAGACGCTCAGTATTTAGAGGTTAGTGTTAGGACTTGTCGGCCTGGTGTCAGGATAATGTGTCTGGGTGGGACATCATGCTACATGTCTGTGGCATGTTTCCCCAGTGCTAAACATCACTATAAACTGTCACACTGCAGACATCGTAGCGATATGACTGAAAAATTGTCAAAGCTACGTTAAAAATCAAATCACATCACATAACTGGATATTTTGTTTCTTATTAGGCTAATAACAACTTTGTTGTCACTAACAGCATGATTATTCTTTTCTGTGGAGTCTATGACAACTCTGTGAAGTTGATATATTCTTTTGACCCTACATCCTGCTAGATAGACTAAACTCGACCATTCTATTCTATCGTCGACAATCCAGATAATTGTATCAGTTGTATTTAGTCTTTGTGAAGAGTAGATTCTTATAGTGTATCATAATTTCCACGGTGAGTTATTCATACTCAATTCGCCTTCAGCAACATCAACATGGACCAAAATAATATCACTCAGTACAAGATGTTTGTTTCTGGACACTTTCCGTGACTCGTCCCAGAATATAAACTTCAATATTCTGTAGCTCAGTAACCGCTGGGTGAAAACATATTGGGACAGGTAACGTTTGACATCTTTCCTTCTGTACTAGCAAACAAATTCTTGTAATTCATCACGAATTATATTTCTACTAATAAGTATTAAATCATTTGGTATCCACAGATTCCAAAAATCATTTGCAGGAATTTCCGGAATCATTTTTTCGCATTACCTCCCCTTGTGTTCTATGTGGCTGAAGTCAGAGTAATCTTTTAAATTGTTTCATCAATAGTTCTATGATCATCGGTTATCTACTCATAATAATCCACAAACGTTTATAACCACTCGTGCGGAGTGGGGGCAAAGAAAGGTGTTGGTTGACCATGATCGCCGCAAATGATCTGAGCGATCATTTTTGTCGGTAACCATTTGAAAAATGTGTTTAGTATTTCCAGCAATAACGTGAAAATCTCATCTCGGACAATGCTTTGAGGAAAATATTTCTCACCCATTCCCTCAGGTCTCATTGTATCTCCACACCATCTGAAGAATCTACGATAAGTTTGAGATTTTGCTCCACGTTGTTTCATTTCTCTTGCTAGTCTGTGCATAGGTGTCAATACAATCATGCCTAAAGTGCCGTGACGATATAATTTGATGGCACGCGTTGTTTTACCAGAACCTCCAGGTCCATTTAGATAAATAGCTGTATGTCTTGCTACGGGATCAAATAGCTATGTTGATGTTGATACTAGTATTTGATTGTCATAACCAGGATACATTTATTTGATATCATCGTCGGTATTTTCATAATAGTCTAGCATGATTTAATTAACCATGATCCCCATTCAGCTCTGTCGAGTAACGGTTTTACCAAATTGAAATATTTCTATGTATATAAAACAAATTCGCAGCAACACTAACTGCGTAACAAGGTCATGCATTTATCAACTATAATAAATCTATAGAAATGTAAGCGAGCATAGAAGATCGTAAATGAGTAAATTGCGGTAACTCACTAACAGCGTAAATTACGATTGTACCTAACTTAATTCCGTCTGACAAATAAGCATTATATCTGCATATAAATGTTCCCTTGTTTTATCAGTAATTATAAAATCCAATACAACATCATCCATAATTAGTCTTGTACAATATCGTTTATGAGAATATGATCCTCCTTGAGTAAATTTACTAATTATTTTTCTATCGAGATCTTTTGCAAATTTATTTTCATTATCCAGTTTATCCCAATCTCCATGTTGATCTGTCGGTGAATGTTTATTTTGTTGGGGTAACCAAACTTGTCCTTGCGAATGATATGATATAATAGCTTCACTAATACTCAAGGACGTTAGGATTTCAGTATCAAACATGTATCGCAATAATACCATTGGAATCCAATATTTTGCAGAAGAATATCTACCAAACCAAACGAAAATGATCGGATGAAGATTATTACAAAACTTAAATGGTTTAAAATTGTAATAAACCCATAATTGCGCAAGACCTATTTCGATACTGCTATTACACAAAATTCATGGGAGGCTCAAATAGTCGATGTCATTCTGGTTTTTACCGGTGCAGTGTTATCAGCGATTTGTTGTAATGATTCTCGCGATAATAGACAGAAAATAATATCGATGATTGAAATATTACCCGTCTTCAATTTTCCTTCACGGTTTTGAAATATAATAAATTCGTTTGAATCAAAGTTGACAAGATTAAGAATGTCAAATAATTCATCTTTGATCTGCAGTGTTACTCGCTTGAGTAAATCTTCGGATGACGCTTTTTGAGGTTTGGTTTTATCCACAAGGGAGTGGCAATCCTTACTGCAGTTGCTACACTTGAAGTATGAATCAGGTCTTGGTTGGAACTGCATCCTCTTCCTCTGAGATCTTTTCTCATCAGCGAGCTGTCGTAACGATTCCTCGCTGGCTTTCAGACCAGTGTATAGAGCATGTCACCAACTGGACTTGTCGAGGGCAAGCTCTTACCAGGTGTTGACTTCTATTCCAAGATCTTTCATATCCTGCTTGCAGGCATCCTTGAAGCGAAGATGTGGCCGTCCTATTGATCTTCTGCCTGAGGCAAGCTTAGAGAAGAGAAGGTCTTTGGGGATCCGTCCATCATTCATTCGATGCACATGGCCCTGCCATCTGATGCGACTTTGGCAGAGGAGTGTGATCATGCTGGGAATTTTAGCCTGTTCAAGCACCTCGTTGTTTGTGACACGATCGCTCCAGATGATCCCGAGTATGCGACGGAGACAAGGTTTGTGAAAGGCACTCAGTCGTTTCTCCTGAGAGGCATGCATGGTCCAAGTTTCGCTGGCATACAGAAGAGTGCTAAGCACGCAGGCACGTTACACGGAGATCTTAGTGTTTAATGTCAGCTTGCTGTTGTTCCACACTCTCTTCGACAATCTAGAGAGAGTTGTTGACTCCCTTCCAATCCGCTTGTTGAGCTCGGCATCGTGTGAGAGGTTGCTGGTGATGGTAGAACCAAGGTAAGTGAACTCACTGACTACTTCTAGTTTGTAGTTGTTAATGGTTATGCTGGGAGGGTCTGCGTCCTGAGCCATCACTTTGGTTTTCTTTAGGCTGATGGTCAACCCGAATTCATCACATGCTTTAGCAATGCGGTCCATCAGGCGTTGTAGTTCAGCTTCTGTGTGAGTGACTATAGCAGCGTCATCTGCAAAGAGCATGTCTCTAATGGTTGCCTTCCTTACTTTGCTCATTTCCTTCAGTCGTGCCAGATTGAACAGTCCGCCGTCTGAACGCGTGTGGAGGTAGATCCCTTCTGTGGACGTCCCAAAGGCGTACTTAAGCAGGACAGCGAAGAAGATGCCAAAGAGCGTGGGGGCAAGGACACAGCCTTGTTTCACTTCACTGTGGATATTGAATGGTTCGGACGATGAGCCATCATGCTATACTGTGCCTTTCATGTCTTAATGGAAGGACTGGACCATGCTTAACAGCTTTGGAGGGCATCCAATCTTCGTCCGGATTTTGAAGAGTCCGTCTCTGCTGACCAGATCAAATGCTTTGGTGAGGTCTATAAAAGCCAGGAAGAGGGGTCTGTATTGTTCCCTGCATTTCTCCTGCAGTTGCCTGATGAAGAAGATCATGTCGATTGTGGACCTCTCTGCGCGGAACCCACACTGAGACTCTGGATACACTCTGTCGGCAAGCGTCTGCAGTCTGTTCAGGATGACTCTAGCGAAGACTTTACCCACGATGTTGAGAAATGATATGCCCCTGTAGTTGTTGCAGTCACTTCTGTCGCCCTTGTTCTTATACAGGGTTATGTTGGCGTCTCTCATGTCCTGAGGCACTGCACCTTCTTCACAGCACTGGCAGAGAAGATCATAAAGGTGTGTGAACAGCACATTGCTGCCACATTTGATGACTTCTGCTGAGATGCCATCCTTTCCTGGAGCTTTACCTGTGGTCAGTTTCTCTAATGCCAGATTTAGTTCTGTCTCAGTAGGTTTCACATCCAGTTTGGTCAAACAAGGGAGGTTTTCAATGGCGTTGTGGGCATTGTTGGTCACGTTATTCTCTCTGGAATACAGTTCGGGGTAGTACTCCACCCAGCGCTCCATCTGTTTGCCCTTGTCATGAATGTTATCTCCTGCAGAAGACTTCAGTGGAGCTATCACTTTCTTCGTTGGACCCATTGCTTTCTTTATGCCATTATACATGTCTCTGATGTTTCCGTTGTCTTCTGCTGACTGGATGCTCTGACAGAGTAAAAGCCAGTATTCATTAGCGGATTGCCGTGCTAACCTCTGCACTTTGCTTCTGGTAGACCTATATGCATGTAGTGTCCTCTCGCAGGGAGAACGCTTGAATTCCAGGTGGGCACTGCGACGCTCTTCTATTGCTAGCATGAGTGTGGCGAAATTGGCGTCAAACCATTCATTGTTCTTTGTCTGCTCCTTACCAAAGATTCTAGAGGTTGCACTGTACACAGTATCTCTGATGTTGTCCCATCTCTTTTTGGCACTGCCGTAGGGAGGTTCTGAACTGAACGCCTTGGAGAGGGCGTAAGTGAATTTTTCAGCTTTGTGTGGGTATGACGTCTTGCACACATCGATGTGGGGTTTACTCAATGCCTAGAGTGGTGGATCTTCTTTGGTTGAAGCTTAAATTTACAGCAGACTAGAGAGGGATCGGTGTCGCAGTCAGCGCTGTGGAATGTACGAGTAAGCTGCACACCCTTCATGGCTGAACGTCTTGTGATAATCAAGTCCAGCTGATGCCAGTGTTTGGATCGGGGATGCCTCCAAGACACTTTGTGCTGTGGTTTTGTCTGAAAAAATGAATTGGTGATGCTGAGGTTTTGGAATGAGCACATTTCTAGTAGACGTTGCCCGTTTTCATTCATCTTCCCAATGCCAAACTTGCTGAGACACAAAGGCCAGTTGTCGTGATTGGCACCTACCCTAGCGTTGAAATCGCCCAGTAATAGCAAATTCTCTTTCTTTGGAATATTGTCGATGTGCGAGTCGAGCTCATTGTAAAACGCATCCTTGGTATCTGTGGTGGCACTGAGTGTGGGAGCGTAAACACTGATTTGATTAACTAGCCTGGTTGTGGTGTGGAGGCGAAGAGATAGCAATCATTCGTTTCCTTTTTGGCAGGGTTCTATCATAGCCAGCAGATAGTTTCTGACAGCAAAACCAACACCATACTCCCTAACTTCGTCTGAGCTATTTCCTTGCCAGAAAAACGTGTAGTTCGTTTCTCTGAGGGACCCAGAATCTGGTAGCCGTGTCTCATGAAGTGGGACGATATCGACATGGAGTCTTGCGAGTTCGTTGTTGATTACATTAGTCTTACGAACATCAATGATTGCCTGGAGATCATCTGAAAGCCCTGTCAGCATAGTCCGGACGTTCCAGGTACCTAGCTTGAGGATTGTTGACTTCCTTGTTTTTCGTTCGTTTTTCTTGGAGCTGTATTTGCAGCCCACTTGTCAGGTACTCACGTATCTTAAGCACTGCGCACCCAGCAAGGCAGGAAAGCTGTGGCGGAACGGCACATTATTGGCTGAGGGCTGCCCAGCTTGATGCGGGCGATAGCTGTCCAATGGGATCTGTTGGTCTCTCCCACCGTCGGAAGCAACCCCTGGCGTCTAACTCTACGCCAATCGAGTGGTGACTTATAACCGGTAACTGTTGCTTCCCTTGTTGAGTCAACGCTGTGAAGCGAAGCTGGAGTGTCCTCTCCAGGGCGCAAGCCTGGGCAATGTTATATGGTGAATCAGCTGTTGCCCATGCAACTGACCCCCCCCCTCTCCACGCAGCTGATGGATCCAAGGGAAACGACAAGCCGATACGTCATGGCACCAGCCACGTCGCAGTAGTTGCCAAGATGTCACTAAATGGAGTGACAAGTCGGCTTAGGGTGCCCGTCTCGGATTTTCTGTCAGGGTTTACTCCCTAAGCCTTTCCCATATAAAGGTATAGTTACAAGGCAGCGAAGGTTTGAAATCAGAGTTTATCTTCTCCTAGACGGGCTACCACCCGTGAAGGCCTGGAGCTGGATTTGGTTGTCAGAGGCTATCTCAGACGCAAGCCTTTGGCGGATTTCTAGGGAAAGTGGGTGCTCATCTCCGACAACCGCCCCCGGTGATAACAACCCTTGGAACCCATATATATATATATATATATATATATATATATATATATATATAGATATATATATATATATATATATATATATATATATATATATGCAATAAACTGACGACGAACAGTACGAAATTAGTAACTAACTAGCCTAAGCGCTTTCGACTCTTAATGAGTCTTTTTCAAAGGCAAATACAAAACATAATTACGACAAACAAATAAACACAAAAACGTTGAAATGTAGAGGTTTACAAACACAACGTTTTTGTGTTTATTTGTTTGTCGTAATTATGTTTTGTATTTGCCTTTGAAAAAGACTCATTAAGAGTCGAAAGCGCTTAGGCTAGTTAGTTACTAATTTCGTACTGTTCGTCGTCAGTTTATTGCATCTATTTTAATTAATCCCTGACAAACGTGATCCCTTGGTGGATCCAGTACGCTTGAGAGGGTTGTTATTCGCCATATGATTTGTATTCTTTATATATATTCATGTATAACTTTGTGAGATAGTTTCGTTGATCTTGACACAGCTTTAAGATCTGAAGTGCTTCACGGCCACATATTGTCACATCCGCTAATTTTTGTATTTGTAGCGTTGGATACCAGATTGGAATATTTTGAAATCTGCCAATATACTTATAAATTCAACATGTTGCGCCAGACCGTATGAATCAAAGTAAACAATTCCACGTTCATCAATGGCGGATGAGTCCCAGTGAGTGCTAAGTCCCGTTGATGAATCAAGATTAATAATTCCTATTTCTTACAGATTTGCAGTTTTTGGTAATTGATCACGCATCAAAACACCTCTAAAATTCTTTATACGCAAACACGCAGCAGCATCGAGTAAATCAATATTGGGCAGTGGGAAACATCAGCGAGTCCCTGGTATTCCTAATCCTTTTCCTTTATCGAGATCATGGAAGTCTCAGAACGTATCCTCGTCGTCATTTTTAAACCCATTTTCCTGCAGCTTTACTTAGAGCCATTCCAGAAGCTGTCCCAATTGCGCCTAACATAGAAGTTTTTGCAACAGCTTGAGCGGCTGCGAATATTACTGCTGATATAACTGCGAGAAGTGGAAATATTCTTCCGGTTTTAATAGCATCCTTGACTGTACATACGGAAAGATGTAATCGTATTCCTTTACTCGCGTGTTTAGCTTCGTTGCATCTCTTAAACTTAGGTTAGGTCAACGATAATTTATTTGCACCGCTCATTTGTTCTTGTTTTAATGACATTTTTGTTCTGCATCGCGATGCCGTCGACGATTGTAATCGTTTAATCTGATACGGAGTCAGACTGACACAAACATGATATGACATTATGATATATGTCTGACTTCTAAATGTGATGCAGTCATCACACACTTATGTCAATGCTTGCATATTCTCTACAGGAGCATCAATAATTCTCATGCGGACACAAAAACCTTCAAGTGGCATTTTTTTATCGGATAATTTAACGTGAATTGCTCAGTACTCAACGATAGCTCTTCGCGTCACACGAAATTGCAAATGAATGTCAACGACGCACTATCTAAAGAAATCCAAATGCTTCAGCGAGAAAATAATAAATCCGATATAGCATTGTAAAATCTATCTGTGATATTTGTACCAATATTTTGATCACGTCGCAAAAACAACATCAGAGGATGAAATGCACGTGCTACATGATTTAACTTAAAATTTAAGAAAATATCCTCTGATAGTTCTTAATGTTCATTTATTGTAAATGAAACTTCTGAAACACTGCGTATATCAAATAAAATTGTTGAACGTGATCCGTCATTTAATCGTGCAGAATTTGAAAGGCACCGAATGTATATCACAGTGCAGAAATACCTTGCTATGATGTTATTTGCCATGTAAATAAACCATTAATTGTATTTTGAACAATATCTGTGTTTGTTGTTAACCATGACAACGTCGACTTCCCACAGCTGTCCATGAAATCGAGTAACCGATCTTCAACAGATATTGCTGAAATCATCTTTGGCGTTCACAATGAGTTTTGTCAAAATTACTTTACCAACATCACCGGAAGGTCGTATAATTGCATCATTATCTGATCTGTTTTGTACAAGTATAACTAAATATTTGTCTCCAAAAATAACTTTTCTGCTGAATTCAAAGACCATCAATAACGGAATCGCATAAGAAAATCTTCTGTTTCAATCTTGCAATATTGCTCTACATGATCTAATTCCGAGGTTGAAATCTGGCTCAATATTAATAATAATACTTTGTAGGTCTGCGTCTGCATTTCTAGCAACGTTTCTTACTTCATACTGGTTGTATTAAGGATGATCAAAAGTTTCCTTTGTAAACATCATTGATGGACCAGCAGATTTTGAATAATCATCGCTGTATCATGCAAGGTTGTGTATCGTCGTGACGACGTCATTGATGGATCAGCTAATTTGAATAATCATCGCTGTATCTTGCAAAGCCATATATCGTCGTGACGACGTCACTATCTTTTTTATTTCGATTAAATATTTCTTCCGTCGATCATTTATTTATAAGGCACTTTCAAGCAACGCCATAATATCGTTGTTAAAAGCAACGCTGACATCAGCGTCGTTTTCGGTATCTTTTCTATTAAAATTTCGCCTTCTACTTCAATAAATACTACATCAGGCAAGAATTATCTACATGCATCTTGAATTTGCAATTCGATTCGTCCACCATGAATTGGTTGTCGTTTGTCGTAAGAATAATATTGATAATCACCCACAGACTCATCTTCGAGAACTTCTCATGCATGTCAAAGTATGGAATTTTATATCCTTTTAAACATTTCTTATATTATTGATTATCATCTAATACGAAGGCCACTTCAAGGCATCCCCCTGCCTGCTATCAGACTTGCAGCTACATTATTTGTTTCCTTTTCTTCAACCAATGACTAATCTTTTGATTTGCTGCTTGATTTATTATTTTACCAACATTTGAAGACATCACCTCAGTACCCCAGTGCTTGTTAATTTTATTGGCTGAGGTGTTCATTTTATTAATCGTGCTAGTCTATCCTTGATTGCAGAGAATGCTTTACGAGTAACATCACTAACAGTACTAATACCTTTTTCACGAATAATGTCAATAAGTTTCATGTCTAATTGTCTTGAAGTGGTTATTGCCTTTTGGGCTATCCTCGAAAATAAACCCCTAAGAACACCACCGAGTCCATCTCCATGGTTGGTCCACGTTGAGAAATGTGTATGATCGTCTAATATAATAATTATACCTAACTGTTTAAACAGAGACTTGGTCTGACGACCTTCTGTTGCTATAGGTAATTTCGTTGATGAAAGATCGATACACGTCAACGTCCATGAAGCGACCGGTAAATAATCTTTGACAAATTGATGAGATTTTGTTGATAATTTATTGAGAATTATTACCATCTGGTTTTCTGCTAACCAGAATTTCTAATTTATCTACCTCAGCTAAGACACTGTTAGGACAAGTAACAAAACCACTTCCTCCAGCATTAAAAACACTTCTAGTTGCGCTGGGAGCGTCATCTTTATCTCAAAATGCAGTTATTCTATAGGTGGTAATTCCTTTTCCTCACCTGTTGTTTCCATTGCTTCCTTGATTTTCTTTGTATGTTTGATTTTCCAAGTTGCTGTTTCATTTCTTCTACGATGTATATCATTGTTTCTTTTACTGGTTCAATCACTTCCTGGTTAAAAATATCAAACCGATTAAAATCTTCCTCAAATTTAATCTGAAGATCATCATGGGCAATATGATATATACCCCTGACCCTATCGTCAGATTTCAGCATATTAAATTATTTAGGCTTTACGTATTTTTATCTTTGATCGGCAATCTTTATTAATTTATTTGGGTCTTTGGTAACGGCAATACCTTTATGCGTAAACTTGTCTACTATTTTGGTTTCCGTTTTTGGTGGTTTAGTTTGTGGTTGAATTTCAGGTAGTGATTGAGAAAGTTGCTGATTGAGGTGGTCTGTAGTGCTTCAATAGCTTTTTGTGTTGCCTCAGTTGTTTTGGTATTTGTTTAAAATAATTGTTCTGCTGATTCCGTGAATTCTTCTTGTATTTGTTGATACTCTTGTAATTGTTGTTTGACGTTATCAAGGACAGGTAGTTATTTCTTAATTGCTCCTAGTAGCACTCGAGTTATCTTGTTGAATTAGCTTAACTGATAATTATTGATATTATGGAACGGATTAATTACAGCAGCTTAGAAGGTCGGTTAACAAAATTCCGTGCAAAATCACATACACAATCACTCAAAAATTTTATAAACTCAAGCGTCAATAGCGAAGTAACAGAGCGAACTAACTCTACTGAGAGAATCCCAATCAAATAAAGGTGTATGTTTCACGTCATTGAACATTTTAAAATTTTCTGTGTGATTCTTTATTTTTAGACAGGTTTGTTCGAACCCAATTTGTAGGGTTTGCCCTCCCTGCTGTTGGAGTAATACTATATTATTCACCTAAAGTAATATTATATTATACACCTGCAGTAATATTAAATTATACACCTGTAGTAATATTATATTATACACCTTGAGTAATACTGTTATATACATGCAGTAATACCATATTATACACCTGGAAAAATAATGCATTATACGCCTGGACTGATACTATATTATACCCCTTGAGTAATACAATATTATACACCTGCAGAAATACCACATTATACACCTGTCTGGAGTAATACTATATTATTCACCTGATTATTAGTTTATTATACACCTGAGATAACAACATATTAAAGGTCATAGAGCAATCAAATACCTTGAAACACCGATACAAATAAAAAGGTGCATAAAAGCACTTTCTCCGCTGTCATCGTCGTCGGCATCATCATCATCATCATCATCATCATCATCATCAAAGGATCATTACTGATAACATTGTTGGAAGTATAATAGATATTTGGGAAAATAAGTGTAATTATTTTGCTTTTTTATCTCGAAGTTGTTGGAATGTGTCTTATCATTTTCAACTTAGACTTAAGTAACCTTATCTATTATTTAGGACTCCCTTTTTAGTAGATACCTTTACATGCGACCTTTGTCCATTTAAGAATTGTCTTGAGAGGTAAAATGCGCTTTGACATAATTTAAAATTTCTTATATATAAAAGTATAATTTTAAATTTCTAATATATAAAAGTATACTTATTCATCAACATGATTTGCAGATTCATTGATAAGCTAATGTGGTTTGTTTCGGAGCGTATTTTATGTTTTGGTGTATACGGGTAACGCACAATGAAATTCATATAACAATAATGGATTAGACGTCATTATACATGTACCTGAAAGAACAATAATGAATTATACGGCATCATAGGCACATTTGAGATAGCAAGAATAAATTACATGTCATACATATATTTGATATAACAATAACGGATTATACATCATTATAAATATACTTGATATCACTATAATGTATTAGACATCATTATATATTTCAATATATTTCCTCAGCCAACATTATTATTTCTTACCTGCTTTTTGAAATGTATGATTTAATACCACAATGATATGCTCATCGACAAACAGATTTATTTTTTAAAAAAAATAAAAAAAATATAAATTAACCTTGAGGAAAGCCATTGATCGAATAATTTTAACAGATAATGCAATTGATCCAATAGAAAGGCAATGACCGAGTAAAACGACAAAAGTTGAGTTAACTTTTAAAAACATTGCAACTCATTTAATAGTTGAATTCTGGTATGATCAAATATAGATGGACACTGTATATTTATAAAATTTGCAATGCGTTGGCACGTGTGTATAGAAGGTCTAATATTTATACGAGTTGTAATGAGTTGCCACGTGTGTACAAAAGGGTCTAGAGTATTTCGTTCACGTTTATTCATATTTTAGACATCATGTACAATATGTGCACAATGAGATACATTTGGTTTAAAACGTACTACATTTTCAAAATAATTTAATTATCAAAATCCGTTCAAGAGCAAAGAGTCAGTTCGGGATATACCGTAAAAGCGACCGTTTGAACAGCAAAGGTTATGTTAAGGCTGTACCAAAAAAGCGGCGGTCTCAGGTAGAAAACCTTTCAGAAGATTCTTTACTTACATTTGCTACTTGATGTATAGTTTATTCTAGAATATATACAATTGGAGTGGTTTGCAAAGGTAAAGAATAAACAGGTCTCATTGACCTATTTTAGCTTCTGTAAGCATCTTGTGTAGCCTACTAAAATAGGTCAACCATATTCTTTAGTAAACGAGAACAATTACCTTATCAAGATTTTCACATTTCTAACCATTCGGAAAGTTTGTTAAAACTGACGTCTATGTGTTAGTTTGCATTGACGATATATGATTATTGGTAATTACTTTTGCCGTTTCGATAAGAGAACTTTTTTAATTAAGACATAACTGTTTGGATACGTCTCTACACTAAAGAAAAGCATGACTATATGATAAATATATTTGACGTTTTGATATGTGTCGATAAGACATTTTTGATTATATTTTTAAATGGAATGTTTCCCGTTATTCTGAAGCATATGAATTACGACTTTCCAGCGGAGTGTTTCCTTAGTAACTTCTCTGGTACACAAAATACCAGTCATGACATACATATAGCTCTCTGCAAGAGATAAGATCCAAGATCTCCATTTATTTGTAAAACGTTAAAGTCATATAGTGCACATCACTTATAGGGGCTTTAGTAGCCAATCTATAAGAACTAGTTTCTTTTTCTGATTTTCCATTATGGATTTGTTCGTGTTTTGAAATGCTTATTTACTAAAGATCTGGTTTTGCCTAGTCATTAAGGTTGTTGAATCATTAATGTTTCTTCTTGATTGACAGGAAAATGATGTAAATATATTAATGCTCTCTGACGCTTCAGATCACGTGATATTTCAAAAAGACACCATGTTTACCTAAATATTGAAGCCTGGTACACCTCCCTAATACGTATATATTTTATAACAACGTATCGTACTACCAGTTAATGATAGACATGGATGGACAATTAAGTGAAGCTTACAGTTATCAGTGATTTGAGTGATGAAACCCATAAACTATTAATAGTAACATAGTGCAAGCAGTTGACCATGGTTACACTTTTAATATACAGGCAGTTACATCCAATTCAAAATCTTATCCAATGTTTATCATCGATTTAAATGGTATTGATTGATGATATTATTTAGAAAAGTTGCACTAAGTTTTCAGCCACATACTCTCAGTTTCATATATATTCAACAACGTTCCAGTACTTATTTGTGTTTAGGTAATTATTTGTTTACGAGGATATTATATGTGCAAGAATATTACCTGTGACAGAGTAATACCTGAGACGGAGTATTACCTGAGACAGATTATTACCTGAGACAGAGTATAACCTGCGACAGAGTATAACCTGTGACAGAGTATAACCCGTGACAGAGCATAACTTGAGACAGAGGTTCTAGTAGAGTATTATCATTAATCATAACGTCTAGTCGACGATTTCTCTCTGTACGAATAAATCGTCTTAATTCTCAAACAGAACGTACCGCAGGGCGGTATCTCAAAGAAGTCACGCCATGGTCAACACTTTAGTATTTCTTTGGCATTTATATTTCTAAATATAGACAACATATCCATTATTTCCTGGCCATCAAGACGTACAGTCCTTATGTTATTGTCGTGATATATAGTGATTTACTATCCCGCTAGACTGCTTGCCCAGATCAAATGCTCTCTCACTTGATGTTCATTGAAAAGATATTCGAACTTTAAGAGAACAATCTCTAAGTCACCAAAACTCTAAGACACCAAATTCTAACACAGCAACTCTAAGACAGAAAATTCTAATACACAAAATCTCTATGACACCAAATTCTAACACACCAACTCTAAAACACCAAATTATAACACACCAAACTGTACGACGCCAAACTGTAACACATCAAAATTCTAAGACATAAATTTATAAGAGATCAAATTGTAAGACATTACCTAAAGAGGTTTGAATGTTTTTTTTAATGACGTTTGTATTATTATTTGTACTTAAAAATAGTATTAATTTTGAAAAGTTCAAAACAAATAAATTTATGTCAATCAGCTAACACTTACATTTATTAATCAAAATCAATCAATATTCAATAAGACGGGCTGTCATTAATCGTTTAAATATAGCAACCAGGTAATAAAATTAACGAGCACAAACTCCAGTTTTGCAAGAAGATTATTTCAGGCACTTGATTGACATCAAACCTGATGTCAGTTCCAGAATGTTTAGCAATAAAGAAAGGAAACTGTGTTAGATGTATGGAACAATGGTAACATTGCAAAAAAATCCCAAAAAATTCTGAATTCGCTTTTCTGATAAAAGTGACACTTAAATACCCTTAACTATTATATTCTCCTAAATTTTCAACCAAGATTACTAAATTCAAAAGGAAAAACCCTATCATCACGTAAATGCCTTTTGGATATTTGGTAATTTTATTTTTTTAATATATATATATATATATATATATATATATATATATATATATATATATATATATATATATATATATACATACATACATACATACATACATACATACATACATACATACATACATACATACATACATACATACATACATACATACATACATACATACAGTGTGTGTGTCGTGGAAAACAGCTATTGTTTAAAACATCCTTGGACTGATATTGATAAATTATTTATATTATTAGGTCACATCAGCCTTAGGCATAAAATATCCAAGGCATCATGGAGCAATAAAGTTGATTTGTTCAACTCAACTTGAGTCTTAGCAACACACCAATAAACAGAGAGCGTGCTAGCTTTACATTTGATGGAAGTGTGTATTATAACAATTTTAATTCATATTGAAATAACAGTTAGCTAATTTTGAGATATATTGCTATTACTTGATATTTTATACACATGCAGTTCTCTATAAATTGTTGTGTAGCGTCGTAACATCTCTGATAGAGTACAGAAATAGCTTTATTCAACCGAACTATTCTAATAGTGTCGATCGTACCTTATTCACAACTTATATCGTACTTTATTGATTGCCTCTTTCGTGCCTTATTGATTGCATCTCTTGTACTTTATTGATTGCAACCCATTTGCCTTATTGATTTCCTATATCGTACTTTATTGATTCTCTCTCTCTTTCTCTCTCTCTCTCTCTCTCTCTCTCTCTCTCTCTCTCTCTCTCTCTCTCTCTCTCTCTCTCTCTCTCTCTCTCTCTCTCTCTCTCTCTCTCTCTCTCTCTCGTGCCTGGTTGATTGCCTCTCTCTTGCCTGGTTGATTGCCTCTCTCGTGCCTGATTGATTGCCTCTATTCTACCGTATTAATTGCCTCCATCCTACATTATTGATTGCCTCTATCCTACCTTACTGACAGACTATATTGTACCTTACTGACAGACTATCGTACATTCTCCATCGTACCTTACGAACAGACGCACCCTACCTTACTGACAGACTATCGTACCTTATTGAAAGACAATCGTCCCTTGTGCAAAAGGTTATATGTACATGAATGGAAGCATCAAGTCCTCATATTCAAAAAGGGCTGTGAAGTACGGAATGTTAATTCAATTTGATTGTGCTGCAAGCAACTTAAATAATTTGCATATAAATGGGGAAATGCCCAGTTTATGGCTGCTATAATTTATGGGTTTATGGCTGCTATCATTTATGGTCATACTAATTTTCAATATCTTGCCTCTATGTCCTGCATAAATTGGTTGTACATGTAATCCAGCAGTGAGACATGTAAAAAAGCATTTACATGATTTGGTTTGACTTGTCATTTGTAGAGCAGGAAATGAAAATTCTTTCATGTTAAAAGTATTTTTAATAAAAATGGATTTTAATATCTATGGATATATTGCAACAAATCAATATAAGTTTTTTTCAATATCAAACATATACATTATCGTAGTCAAATAGTCAGAACTGTCTAATATGACATACTGACAGGTATTGATAACATTTACAAACTTGTCGTGATCAAATATTCAGACGTATCTTGATACAGAGTTGTCATGACCAAATACACAGACGTGTCTTGACAAATGTACATCCGTGTCTTGATAAAATATGCATACAAGTCCTAATCAAATATACAGACGTGTCTTGATAAAATATGCATACATGTCCTAATCAAATATACAGACGTGTCTTGATAAAATATACATACATGTCCTAATCAAGTATACAGACGTGTCTTGATAAAATATGCATACATGTCCTAATCAAATATGCAGACGTGTCTTGATAAAATATACATACATGTCCTAATCAAATATACAGACGTGTCTTGATAAAATATACATACATGTCCTAATCAAATATGCAGACGTGTCTTGATAAAATATACATCCATGTCTTAATCGAATATACAGACGAGTCTTGACAAATGTACATCCGTGTCTTGATAAAATATGCATACAAGTCCTAATCAAATATACAGACGTGTCTTGATAAAATATGCATACATGTCCTAATAAAATATACAGACGTGTCTTGATAAAATATGCATACATGTCCTAATCAAATATGCAGACGTGTCTTGATAAAATATACATACATGTCCTAATCGAATATACAGACGTGTCTTGACAAATGTCCAGCCGTGTCTTGATAAAATATACTTACATGTCCTAATCAAATATACAGACGTGTCCCGACAAATGTACATCCGTGTCTTGATAAAATATACATACATGTATTAATCAAATATACACATAAGTCTTGATGAAATATGTATAGGTGTCTTTAAAAACTATACGACCGTGTCTTGGTGAAATATACAGACGAGTCTTGATGAAATATACAGACGAGTATTGATGAAATATACAGACGAGTCTTGATGAAATATACAGACGTGTCCTTATGAAAATAAATGTAAATCTTGATGCAATATACATACATGTCAAGATGAAATATGCATAAATGCCTTAATGAAATATGCAGACATGTCTTGATGAAATATGCAGACATGTCTTGATGAAATATCAGACTTGTTTTGATCAAACACATATATGATTTTATGAAAAATGTCACGTCTTGACGAAATATACAGGCATTACTTGATAAAATATAAAGACATGTCTTGATCAGACCAAGACAAAATTTGCGTATCACTATAATCTGAGGCAGCGAGATGCATTTTGGAGTGTCCATACGGAATGTGGACATCAACAAAATTCGTTTAATTTTGAACCGTTTACGTTGCATGACCGTTTCTACCAATATTCTTGGATACCAGCTTCAACATAGGAGCTGGGGCCCCAAGTGGCCGAGTGGTCTAAAGCGCTGTCCGTTACGGATCACTGCCATCTCACCTCCGTCAGCGTGTGTTCGAGTCTAGGATTCGGCTAATGTAGATAGGTGAGAAAGCTTGCCAGTAGCTTCTCGTGTGTCGGTGTTTCTTTCCGGTGATTTCCCGGTTTCTTTCCCCACCATTAATACTGGCCGCCATGAATAGCCTATCGCATACTGAAAAATGGCGTTAAGCCCAACAACAGCATCAACATAGGAGCTGATCCATGCATACGTATCATAGCAAACACTGAAAGCTTTTTGGAAATCGCTTTTCTTAAATGACATCGTATTTTAATTTTATTACACATTTTAGATAAGATCAGTGACATTTGCAAATAACATGTTACATGTGCGTCTTGTTATATTTTATATCGAGTCAAATATTCCTACGTGGAAACATATTAGGACGCCCAACACACTCAAGCATATTCTTTGCGTGGGAAATATAGCAATGTATACTTGGCTATATTTATTTATTTTCAAATTACTGTTAAGTTCATAGCGCAACAAAATGTTAAGACCACATGCACAAATTATGAGGAGAACGCAAAGAAATTAATAATTATTTCGATTATACCAGATATAGTGAGAAATACATAGAACTGCATATGTTTTGTTTTGGTGGAGCGGAAAGAAGGAGCTTAAAATGGTGCGGGAATACGGCTTTATGCACTTTGTAAATATTCTTATTTTGACTGTATGAATTTAAAGCGAACATGAATTTATAATATTTCGACTCGGTTCGTCTAAAAATGTCTACGTGCTGGCGTGATAGAAGGCACGTATGTAGTTTGAATCTGGGTATGTGATACAGAATTAATGATCAAGCTTATGACAGACCATTGGCTATGCTTCAAGTGAATTATCTGGTCTTCTTGATGTTTGATATCTATACGAATTGTTATAAATTTCAGCCTACAAAGAAGTATTCCTATGCCATATCAAACTGATTTGAGATCCAAACATACATCTTTTCTATTAGAGACCCAAACATATAATTTTTTTTTTATTTGAGACTCAAACAGACATCCTTTTTGATTTGATACCCAAGCATATATCCTTTTCTATTTGAAACCCAAACACACATCCTTTTCTATTTGAAACCCAAACATACATCCTTTTCTATTTGAAACCCAAGCACACATCCTTTTCTTTTTGAAACCCAAACACACATCCTTTTCTATTTGAAACCCAAACATACATCCTTTTCTATTTGAAACCCAAACATACATCCTTTTCTATTTGAAACCCAAACACACATCCTTTTCTATTTGAAACCCAAACACACATCCTTTTCTATTTGTAACCCAAACACACATCCTTTTCTATTTGAAACCCAAACACACATCCTTTTCTATTTGAAACCCAAACACACATCTTTTTTTATTTGAAACCCAAATACACATCCTTTTCTATTTGAAACCCAAACACACATCCTTTTTTATTTGAAACCCAAACACACATCCTTTTTATTTAAGACTCAGACATGCATCCTTTTTATTTAAGACTCAGACATGCATCCTTTTTATTTAAGACTCAGACATGCATCCTTTTGTGTATTTATCAGAAGATATAATTCTGATAGAACAGATGTTAAAACTGAACTATGAAAACATTAATACGTAATGCATGCGTTGACTAATCTTCCATATCATATACAATTAATCCATACAACATTAATATGTAATGCATACGTTAATTAAACTTCAATATCATACACAATTAATCCTTAATCCATACAACATTAATATGGAATGCATGCGTTGACTAATCTTCCATATCATATACAATTAATCCATACAACATTAATATGTAATACATACGTTGATTAAACGTCCATATCATACTCAATTAATCCATACAATATTAAGAGTTAAGGTGCATATGCAAAATATGCAACGTACAATGGGGTAATTATGTGTGTACATTTATCTGTACATAGTAAATCTAAGGCTGATTCGAAATATGATAGTTGAACTATAATATAAATATTTTCAAGTAACGTAAGACTGAGGACAATACTGGTATATTAGAATTGTCTATTATCAATTTCATTGTTTCAGATTCCAATTGTCTTTCTCAGCAGGATGCAATATGATGCAACGAGAATTGCACATTTTTATAATAAAATGTGATTTGAACAGTGGTTACAAGTTCCGTTCTAAGTCCGTTTGAACAGTGTTCACAAGTTCCGTTCTAAGTCCGTTTGAACAGTGTTCACAAGTTCCGCTCTAAGTCCGTTTGAACAGGGCATGTTGTTGAATTCTGATTACACTGTAATATTACATTATCACAATGTATCCCGATCAATCTGTTTGGATGCATTACATCTTCCCACTTTATCACAATATGTATGTATGTATGTATGTATGTATGTATGTATGTATGTATGTATGTATGTATGTATGTATGTATGTATGTATGTATGTATGTATGTATGTATGTATGTATGTATGTATGTATGTATGTATGTATGTATGTATGTACGTATGTATGTAAGTATGTACGTATGTATGTTTGGATTCGTTAGTTACATTTTCCGAAGTGTATATGCCACATAATAAAATATTCGCTGGATTCGCCCGAACGTGCTTGAAACAGTAATAGCAGAAATATAGGCACACATGGCAAGATCGAGAAAGGTCTAGCGAACCAGTTAGATACACGGTTCATTCACATATCAATAATACGACAAACACCAGTTGGAACGTTATCTATACACTCCATTAGAGCGGCATGAAGTCGTGTCTAATAACAAAACTACTGAACTATTCTGACAACATAAATGTAAGGGAGAAATACATCAGTATATAATAATGGCGAGATACATTTTAGTATATAAATGCCATTGTTAAGTAAACAATTCCACTGTTTAGTAAACCAATGCCACTGTTTAGCATACAAATGCCACTGTGGAGTATACAAATTCCACTGTTAAGGATACAAAGGTCAATATTAAGTAAACAAATGCCGCTGTTAGGTATACAAATGCCGCTGTTAAGTATACAAATGTCGCTGTTATGTATTTATATGCCACTGTTTAGCATAAAAATGCCACTGTTGAGTATACAAATTCCACTGTTAAGGATACAAAGGTCACAATTAAGTAAACAAATGCTGTTGTTAAGTATACAAATTCCGCTGTTAAGAATACAAATGTCGCTGTTATGTATACATATGCCACTGTTTAGCATACAAATGCCGCTTTAAAGTATACAAATTCCACAAAGGTCAATATTAAGTAAACAAATGCCGCCATTAAGTATACAAATGCCTCGGTTAAGTATAAAAATTCCACCGTTAAGGATACAAAGGTCAATATTAAGTAAACAAATGCCGCTGTTAAGTATACAAATGTCACTCTTATGTATACATATACCACGGTTTAGCATACAAATGCCACTGTTGAGTATACAAATGTCACTGTTATGTATACATTTGCCACGGTTTAGCATACAAATGCCACTGTTAAGTAAAGAAATGCCACTGTTTTTCATACAAATGCCATTTAATGAAACCATTTACTATACGAACGCCACTATTAGTTATTACAAATGCCAATTTTTTCATTTTTTTGCAAAGATGTGAATTATTTCGAAATAATTCAATTCAAATATTATTCAGAACATAATCCACTATTCTCTGCAATAAACAGATTCTAACGGTTAAACGTTATCGTTTATATTTAAATGCGTCTTACATCATTCGCAAATGATGACATATTGCAAGCTCCGCCACTCCATTGCACGCAATTCGAAATGACCTGAATAGATCAATAATCAAAAGCTAGTGAAATTCGATATAAAATGAACAAATCAATAACTAGAAACGCGTCGGAATGGAATAAGGTTAAAGAAGACGTGGATTTTTCTCCAAGAAATGCTAGTTTATGTTAGTTATAAGCTATTTCTGCTTCCTAATCAATTTAATTATAATGGTTCAAATAGCCTTAAATCTATTTGGCTTGTTTTACACCAGCATCTACATATATTGTAGATTATAATTTAACATAATGATCATTTGTAAGCATAACAGAAAATATATTTGCAAGCAATATAATATTTACTTGCATTTAAATCCAGAACGTTAGTTTTTGCTTTAGAAACATAGCCTGCAAAATGTTGTTTATTAATTTGAGTCGCTAACATTTAAGTAAACAGACCTGGCATTATTTTTATTATTGATACTTTCCCATGAAGATGATGTAGATTTTGAGAAAAGTTTATTGCAAAATAGTTCAAGTGGGTATGTAAAAATGGTTGCTTACATAAAAAAATTATTCATAAGAAATTTGAATATATGTCTAGTCTAATTACTTTTGATTGTTTTAAGTTATAATCTGGGAGAATTTATTTCTGTAAATTCTTTATTGCAATACAAAGTGACTATTAGGGGTTAGGACAAAATCAATTGTTTGACATTATTGGGAATTCATTGCCTGATTTAATTCCGATACTTACTGATCCATGGTGCATCAATTCATGGACGAAAACATGCACATCAGCACATTTCATATTGGAATAAAAAGGGACACTCTTAACGTATGATGGAAAGTTTAGGAATTTGTATGATTCAATTGAGAATATTGTTTAGTTCTGTGCAAAATTTTACTCTTTACTTCAGGAAAATACATTATTTGATAAATTTTATTTCGATTCTTGGTGTTGATATTCATTCTTTCTTGGTCCTGACATTAAGATCATAGCATGTATGTATGTATGTATGTATGTATGTATGTATGTATGTATGTATGTATGTATGTATGTATGTATGTATGTATGTATGTATGTATGTATGTATGTATGTATGTATGTATGTATGTATGTATGTATGTATGTATGTATGTCTGTGTCTGTGTGTGTATGTATGTATGTATGTATGTATGTATGTATGTATGTATGTATGAACGTGTGTGTGTGCGTGCAGGCGTACGTATGTATGTATGGATGGATGGATGGATTGACGGACGAACGGACGTACGTACATACGTACGTACGTTCGTACGTATATATATGTATGTATGTATGTATGTATGTATGTATGTATGTATGTATGTATGTATGTATGTATGTATGTATGTATGTATGTATGTATGTATGTATGTATGTATGTATGTATGAACGTGTGTGTGTTTGCGTGAGTGCGTATGTATGGATGGATGGATGGATGGATTGACGGACGTATGTACGTACGTACGTACGTAAGTATGTATGTATGTATGTATGTATGTATGTATGTATGTATGTATGTATGTATGTATGTATGTATGTATGTATGTATGTATGTATGTATTTATGTATGTATGTATGTATGTATATATGTATATATGTATTGTATGTATAAGCAAAGAATACCTCTATTTGCATTTACAGTTTTGATATTCTATTAATTAAATGCTATATGTACGATTAATTAATTATGTACCAAACTTATTATACACTGGATATACAGCTTGTTTTCGTTTTTCTGTACTATTATTACCATTTTAATTTTTTGTTTTTTTTTGTAGTATTTGTAGTAGTAGTTGTATTAGTAATTGTAGTAATAATTGTTGTAGTAATTGTAGTAATAATTGTTGTAATAATTGTAGTAGAAATTGTTGTAGTAATTGTAGTAGAAATTGTTGTAGTAATTGTAGTAGAAATTGTTGTAGTAATTGTTGTAGTAATTGTATTTGTAATTGTTGTAGTAATTGTAGTAGAAATTGTTGTAGTAATTGTAGTAGAAATTGTTGTAGTAATTGTAGTAATAATTGTTGTAGTAATTGTAGTAGAAATTGTTGTAGTAATTGTTGTAGTAATTGTATTTGTAATTGTTGTAGTAATTGTAGTAGTAATTGTTGTAGTAATTGTAGTAGTAATTGTAGTAGGAAATGTAGTAGTATTTGTAGTAGTATTTGTAGTAATAACTGTAGTAGTATCTGCTGAAACTTTGTTCAACATATTAATTCTTACTATACGCGTTTGACTTTAGCATTAATTACTGTACGTGTTTGACTTCAGCATTAATTACTGTACGTGTTTTACTTAGTGTTAATTAATTCCTTTATCATGTTAGTATTAACA
>JAEAOA010002040.1:20000-127500 GCA_016746295.1 Potamilus streckersoni | reverse complement strand
TCAACTATCGATTGAAACATCAAAACAACTATGCAACAACCATCGATTGAAAAACCTAAACAACTATGCAACAACTATCAATTGAAACACCAAAAACAACTATGCAACAACTATCGATTGAAACACCAAAACAACTATGCATCAACTATCGATTGAAACACCCAAACAACTATGCAACAACTATTGATTGAAACACCTAAACAACTATGCAACAACTATCGATTGAATCACCAAAACAACTATGCAACAACTATCGATTGAAACACCAAAACAACTATGCATCAACTATCGACTGAAACACCAAAACAACTATGCAACAACTATTGATTGAAAAACCTAAACAACTATGCAACAACTATCGATTGAAACACCAAAAACAACTATGCAACAACTATCGATTGAAACACCAAAACAACTATGCATCAACTATCGATTGAAACACCAAAACAACTATGCAAAAACTATCGATTGAAACACCTAAACTACTATGCAACAACTATAGATTGAAACACCAAAACAACTATGCATCAACTATCGATTGAAACATCAAAACAACTATGCAACAACCATCGATTGAAAAACCTAAACAACTATGCAACAACTATCAATTGAAAAACCAAAAACAACTATGCAACAACTATCGATTGAAACACCAAAACAACTATGCATCAACTATCGATTGAAACACCCAAACAACTATGCAACAACTATTGATTGAAACACCTAAACAACTATGCAACAACTATCGATTGAATCACCAAAACAACTATGCAACAACTATCGATTGAAACACCAAAACAACTATGCATCAACTATCGACTGAAACACCAAAACAACTATGCAACAACTATTGATTGAAAAACCTAAACAACTATGCAACAACTATCGATTGAAACACCAAAAACAACTATGCAACAACTATCGATTGAAACACCAAAACAACTATGCATCAACTATCGATTGAAACACCAAAACAACTATGCAAAAACTATCGATTGAAACACCTAAACTACTATGCAACAACTATAGATTGAAACACCAAAACAACTATGCATCAACTATCGATTGAAACATCAAAACAACTATGCAACAACCATCAATTGAAAAACCTAAACAACTATGCAACAACTATCAATTGAAACACCAAAAACAACTATGCAACAAATATCGATTGAAACACCAAAACAACTATGCATCAACTATCGATTGAAACACCCAAACAACTATGCAACAACTATTGATTGAAACACCTAAACAACTATGCAACAACTATCGATTGAAACACCAAAACAACTATGCAACAACTATCGATTGAAACTCCTAAACAACTATGCAACAACTATCGATTGAAACACCAAAACAACTATGCAACAACTATCGATTGAAATACATAAACAACTATGCAAAAACTATCGATTGAAACACCTAAACAACTATGCCATAAAGGGATGGGTTAAAAGACCTACATAAAAGTGCCATACAAGTTATCGGTTGACACACCTGGTCAACTCGGTGTATGAACTATCGGTTGAAAGACCTCCACAACTATGCTGTGAAAGCTATCGATTGAAATACCTATGCAACTACGCCATACAACTATCAGTTGAAAAAACTACACAACTATGTTATATAAACTGTAGGTTTAAACAATGAAAAATCAGTTGAAGCAATGATACAACTATGTCAATCATAGCTTCTAAAATAAAATTGTGACGTCTGTCTTTCAGGTCTATTTCAATGATTGTAACGGTAGTATACTTAACTAAATCATGATAAAGACTTAGGACATTAGTCAAGTTGACATAGATAACACCTCATTTGTAACATAAAATAAATGCAATCGATTCCTTTAAAAAAGAAACAACAGAAAGTTTTACGATGAATTTATATTTAAAATCTGATTCGGTATCCCTTTAAACAAGAAACAACTGAAAGTTTTGCAATGAATTTATGTTTAAAATCTGATTCGGGAGTCCTTTAAAAAAGAAACAACAGAAAGTTGTACAATGAAGTTATGTTTAAAATCTGATTCGTGATTCCTTTAAAAAAGAAACAACAGAAAGTTTTACGATGAATTTATATTTAAAATCTGATTCGGTATCCCTTTAAACAAGAAACAACTGAAAGTTTTGCAATGAATTTATGTTTAAAATCTGATTCGGGAGTCCTTTAAAAAAGAAACAACAGAAAGTTTTACAATAAATTTATGTTTAAAATCTGATTCGGGATTCTTTTATAAAAGAAACAACAGAAAGTTTTACAATGAATTTATGTTTAAAATCTGATTCGGGATTTCTACACTGATTTGTGCTGTATAGATAGAAGTTTCAAAATGAATCAACTATATTCATGTGATCTGTTTCTGACATCTCTAGTTTTATGTTTTGATTTTATTCTAATAAACAATATATTCTCATTATATATATATATATATATATATATATATATATATATATATATATATATATTTATATATATATATATATATATATATATATATATATATATATATATATATATATATATATATATATATATATATATATATATATATATATATATATATATATATATATATGTATATATATAAGCAATTAACGTTTGCTTTCAGACATACTTGTATTATCATGCTAACCTACAACATAACACAACCTCGAATGTTGTAAGTCAAATGGGGTGACCCCGTACATGTCAATAGAGAACAACAAACAAAAATGAATATACATCGGCATATTTGTAAGGTAGTTTCAAATTTAATATTATTGAATTTAAGGGACAACTTGGATTTTTATTTAAGTACCGCATACGATCGCACTATTTAGACTATTTAGAGATCTTCTAAACTCTCAATATTTTGACCGAATAAATGCCGCATAAATTCTCACGATTTAGATCGAAGAAGTACTGCATAAAGTACCGCATAAAGTCACAATATTTAGATTAATTAAGTACCGCATAAACTCGCAATATTTTGGTCAATTAGGTATCGCATAAAGTCTTACAAGTTAAATCGATTAAGTACCGCATAAAATCGCAATATTTTCATCAATTAGGTACTGAATGAAGTCGCAGATAAGTCTGATCCTAACGCAAACTGAACAAACCTAGCTTTTCCGCCGCATATCTGGTTCTGTGTAATTGGCTATGACTAGTCAATAGATGAGAAAAACATGTACCCGCATATGGGTGTGAATTTGACGATGGCACATCGTGACAGCGTTATTTGGATATTATTACAACTCGTGGTTATCTTGCCAAACATCTGGTCTGGTCTGGTCTGTTAGTACGCAAGTGGCTGGTGAGGCCAATCCGCGCTCTGAAGTGTCTAGTGCAATGAGGGCAGGGAATTGCGGGGGCCTGGATCGATTGAGGGTTGACGCTGACTCTGCTCTTCCTCTGCCGGCGTTTCTGTTTATCCTCGGAGATCCGTTGCTCTTCAAAAGCATCAGCGCCCGAGTAGATGTTTTGGCGCAACGTAGCGCGGTCTTCGGCATGCTTCTCCCAGCTGTCTGGTTCAATGGCACAGGACTTCATTGAGGCTTTGATCGTGTTCTTGTACCGTTTTGTTTTTGCCTCCTCTAGAATGCTTGCCTGCAGTTAATTCCTCATAAAACAGTCTCTTCGGGATGCGCTCATCAGGCATACGTCAGATATGGCCAGCCCATCGGAGCTGTGACCTTCTAAGCATGGCATTGACGCTTGTCATCTCAGCTCTCTGGAGGTCTTCTGTGTCAGAAATGTTGTCATGCCATTTGTTGTGGAGCATTTTTCTGATGCAGCGCATGTGGAATGAGTTTATCTGTCTTTCATGACGACTGTGCACCGTCCATGTCTCACAGACGTACAAGAGAGATAGCAGTATTACTGCGCGGTACACCTTGATCATGGTTTGCGGGCTGATTCCTCTTTCTGGGAGTGACCTTTTCATCGACGGAGACTGTGCGTGACAAGGTGCTGCCGAGGTAGATCAACTTATCAGCAACGGCGAGCTTTTGGCTATCGACAATATTGGATGGTTAAGTGTAGGGGATTGAGGGTGCAAACTGGTATATGATTTTCATCTTAGTCGTACTTGTGCTGAGTCCGAAGTATGTGCAGCCTTTGGAGAAACGATCCATACATTCCTGCATGTTAAACTGAGTTATAGCATTTAAAGCTCAGTCATTATCAAAGAGGAGGTCGCGGGTGGTGTCTTGGTGGAATTTGGGCTTAGCCCGCAGTCTTCTCAGGTTGAAAATGTCCCCATCTGTCCTAAAAACGATATCGATGCCAATGTCACCCTCACGGAAAGTGTCGGTCAGCATCGCTGAACAGGGTCGAAGCAAGAACGCAGCCCTGTTTGACACCATTTGTCACAGGGAAAGGCAGGGATAAATCTACTTGATCCTGTACTCTAGCCAGCATGCCATCGTGAAATAGTCTTACCATGGTGATGAACGTTTCGGTGCATCCGAACTTTGCAATGATTATCCACAGACCTTCACGACTCACAGTGTCATAGGCCTTGGTCAGGTCCATAAAAGTTGTGTATAGGTCAAAGTTATTGCCGGGAAGTTTCTGGCTGAAATAAAGCATGTCCATGATACCTCGACCCTGCGTAAGCCGCACTGACTCTCCGATAGCAAGCCTTGCACCAGATGGACGTTTAGTCGATTTAGCAGAATTCTGGCCAGTATTTTTCCTGATAAAAGTAATAGGGAGATTCCGCGGTGATTGTCGCAAGCTTGCCCATTTCCCTTCTGTTTGTTGAGGTGGACAATAGAGGCGTCTTTGAACTCATGCGGCATCCTCTCTTGGTTCACATAGACTCGAAAAGGTCAGTAAGCTTTTGCGTCAGTAAGAGATCATCAGCTGCGTAGACTTCCGCTGGGATGGAGGCAGAGCCCGGGGATTTGCCACTGGAGAGTCTTTTAATTGCCTTCTTTACTTCTGTTAGGCTTGGCGAATATGAGAGGGAAGCGTTGGTTGGGACCTGTGGCATGCAATCTATGGATTCAGCGTTTATGAACGGACGGTTGAGGACTCTGTCGAAGTATTCTGCCCAGCGCTTGAGAATCCCTTCCTTTTCAGTGATCAGTTTGTTCCCATCTGCTAGGAGAGTGGACGATTCTGATTTAATGGGATCGTGGATTGTCTTAAGCGCCTTGTAGAACCTCTTCATGCTATTGCCGTCTGCATACGACTGTATCTCGTCCTCATTATCATCGACCCAGTCCTGGTGCTTGCGTGTGGTAGGGTCTTCCACATCGGCGGAAGTAGAGTAGACTTATAATATTATCCGGAAGGGACTCCCAATCAGACCAATACATCATGCGAGCCCAGAGTGATGGCTTCCATCGTTTTGTCTAGTTGGTCTACAAAGGATATCATCACTGAGTCGTTTTTCAGCTTGAAGACGTTCAGTCGCTTAGGTATCTTTTAACCTTGATGACGTCTAGGAGATTGTATCTTGATGTTAAGTTTGGAGATAATCAGCCTGTGGTCAGTTTAGTACTCAGCTCCACACACAGCCTTCGTCAATCTGACGTCCTGGCAGTCTTTCTGTCGCAGTATGACGTAGTCGAGCAGATACCAGTGCTTATAGAGTGGGTGATTTCATGACGTCTTTTCGAGAAGTGGTAGGTGGAAGACATAGTTCGTGCGCTGCATAACTTTCCAGCAGCAGGAGGCCATTGCTTTCCCATTTGCCAATCCCATTTTTTCCCAATACTCCTTCCCATGAGGTTTGATCTGCACCAAACCGAGGATAATGAGTTTATCTGTTATGGGCACGGCAGCAAGAGTGAATCTCAATTCCTCGTAGAACTTGTCCTAAGTCTCGTCGGGGTTTGTCAGTGTGCGACAGAAAGACTGGCAGGACGTCAGAGTGACCAAGGATGTGTGTGGAGCTGAGTGCTGGACTGATCACAGGCTGATTATGCGCTGAATAGTGTATGATTAGATCAGGCTTACCTTATCAGTATCTAGTAATATGACTCTTTGGACTAGGCTTGCCTTATCAGTAAACAGTTATATAAATAACAAGATCAGGCGTGCCTTGTCAGTAAATACTAATATGATTCTCTGCAACTTGGATATCGTGTAAGTAAATAGCAATGTGGCTAATTGGATCAGGATTATCATGTTAATAAATAGCAATGTAGTTAATTGGGTCAGGGTTGTCGGGTTAATAAAATGAACGTGGTTAATTGGATTAGGGTTATCGTGTCAATAAATAGCTTTGTGGTTAATTGGATCAGGGTGGTATTGTCAATAAATAGCAATGTGGTTAATTAGATCAGGATTATCGTGTTAATAAATAGCAATGTGGTTCATTGAATCAGGATTATCGTGACACTAAATAGCAAAATGGTTCATTGGATCATGATTGTGTTGTCAGTAATAGGAAGAAGCATGGAAGCAGAACTTATTATATTATATGTTTATCTGTGAACTAAAGACCATATCTTTATATTGAAGTAATATTGTAGTTTTTATATCCAAATATTAGAATCCTATTTGCAAGTGACTGCTTGTGACAAAGATGACATTTCATTTCTTTATTCTATACTTGTTATCTTCGCTGCTAATCAAACTGTGTCGTTCTTACAGCAGGCATACATATGGCTCCAGTAAATATTGCTTATTGATATCAGTAAACCTTTAGACAATTAACACAACAATGTACAAAGTACAATATTTGTTTGATTATAAGACATTTAAAAATTTGTATCTCTACTACACTAAACATAAACAACTATGATACAGAATATATACAATGGTGTTACGACCCTGTAGTTAAAGTATGTGTGAAGGAATCAATTTTGTATAAATCTTTTTTTATTTCATTAAATGTAATTAATATAATTATTTTAATATCGTCTAACATGTTTTTGTTAAAACAGTGTTTGCTTTAGTCGTAGATGTGACTCATGTTAGCACATGCTGTGTATGATAACAAATTCATTACATATAATCATTCAGGAATAGCCACGAAAACGATTGGCTGACACTGAGTAAGGCTTTCTTGAATGTCCGGAAGTATTACGAAATTGCCTGCGTCTGCGTGCGCGTGCAATACAAGCAACGCATTAGTTTCATTTATATGCTTGAGATTTTTGTAATTCGTACACAGTCACGGACAGAGTCTTAGTCGAGAGTCAACAGCCGACAGTCGTAGTCGAGTCGTAAGGTCAGCTAAACAACTTCTAATACCTTCAAAAAGGTATTTTTTGTGCTAGAAGAAGTTGTCCGTATGTCTACGTAGAATAACATGCCTTGTTAGAGGAGCTATTTTCAGTTCGTCTTTATGAATAATTGTTTTCCTAGAGAACAACATTACTGATTTGGACATATTCTTCCTAATATTCTATATTGGCACCGGACAACACAAACTTTGTTTTATTGTGTAAATTCTGGAATTTGCTGTTAGCCTTCGTCTGACGTGGTCATCCGCCATTTTGGACCGGAACTTCATACTTTCAGACTGCGTTTAGAACTTTATACAGGACTTATATTTCTAGTTTGAACAAACTTTGAATCATTTCTGTAAAACCTAAGTCTTGATTAAATTATTTACATTATTTCATGTTTTCTAGAAAAATAAACTATATCTTTGTTAAAATTTATAAAGCTTGTTGTATTCACTTTTTCTTTTATGTTACTTAGAACGAGCCCTTACGTAACAATGGATATGTGGCGCTTTATATTTAATAGAAAATTTGTTTAGCCATGCCTTTTGAAACATGTTTAGTGCTATGACGAAGTCATTGATGATATGACAAGTTATGGCATTTTGCGCAAAGCTATGAAATATTTAGTGTGCCGTATGAAAAGTTTCTCAGATCTATTAAAACTTTTTATTAAAAGTCCAAAGTATACGTTGGAAAATTAAGTCCATGTGAAGGACTGTTAATACAATACATTGGACAATTAAATCTGACAATTTAGACCCTATAATTCATTGGACAACTGCAGCCAATTAATACATTGTAATATTAAGTCCATTCAATACATTGCAAACGTAAGTCCATTCATTTCCACACTGATCTTACAAATATTCAACACAAGCTTTTGTTATCCAGTCTTACCTTTTCTTGTAAACACTGGACTTGACTATCAACTTTTGTCGAGAGTGTAAGCACTGAACTTGACTGTCTTGTTTGTATTCTAACATACTTTAAGTCTTGAGGTTTCTTCTTTGTGTTCTAACTTTCTGTCAGTCTTAACGTTTTATTGTTTCTAATCTAATTGACTCAGTCTTGACGTTTTCTTGTTTGTGTTTTAACTGACTCTCAGTCTTGACGTTTCTTGTGTGTATTCTAATTAACTGTCAGTATTAACGTTTCTTGTTTGTATTATAATTAACTGTCAGTCTTGACGTTTTCTTGTATGTACTCTAACGACATTCCTGTGTGTGTTCTAACCGACTGTCAGTCTTGACGTATATTGTTTGCATTCTAATTAGCTCAGTCTTGACCTTTCTTCTTTGTAATCCAACTGTCAGTCTTAACGTTTTAGGTATTTGTTCTAACAGACTGTCAGCCTTGAAAATTCTTATCTGTATTTTAATTGACTCTCATTCTTGACGTTTTTTGAATGTGTTCTAATTGATTGACAGTCTTGACGTTTCTTGTTTATATTCTAATTGACGTACTGTCATGACGTTTCTTGTATGTAATCTGACTGTCAGTCTTGATGTTTTCTTGTTTGTACTCGACTTAATTGTCAGTCTTGACGTTTCTTATTTGTATTCCAACAGTCTGTCAGTCATGACGATTTCTTGTTTTTATTCTAACAGACAGTCGGTCTTGACGTTTCTTGTTTGTTTTCTAACAGTCTGTCAGTCTTGATGTTTATTGTTTGTATTCTAATTGACTCTTGGTCTTGGCGTTTCTTGTTTGTATTCTTATTGACTGTCAGTCTTGATGTTTTTGGTATGTGTTATAACATACTATCGGTCTTGATGTTTCTTATTTTTGTTCTAACCGTCCGTCAGTCTTGACGGTTTCTTGTTTGTATTCTAATTGACTGTCGGTCTTAACGTTTTCTTGTTTGTATTCTAACCGACTGTCAGTCTTGACGTTTTCTTGTTCGTGTTCTAACTGACTCTCAGTCTTGACGTTTCCTGTTTGTATTCTTTTTAACTGTCAGTCATGACGTTTCTTGTTTGTATTCTAATTAACTGTCAGTCTTGATGTTTCTTGCATGTACTCTGTCAGAATTGATGTTTCTTGTTTGTATACCAATTGATTGTCAGTCTTGACGTTTCTTGTTTGTGTTATAACCGACCTTCAGTTTTGACGTTTACAGTATGTGTTCCAACAGACTGTCAGTCTTGACGTTTGTTGTTTGTGTTCTGTCTGTCTTGGCGTTTTCTAGTTTGTGTTCTAATTTACTGTCAGTCTTAACGTTTTCTCGTTTGTGTTCAAACTGACTGTCAGTCTTGACGTTTCCTGTTTATATTCTAATTGACTGTCAGTCTTGACGTTTTCTTGTTTGTGTTGTAACTGACTCTCAGTCTTGAGGTTTCTTGTTTGAATTCTATTTAACTGTCAGTATTAACGTTTCTTGTTTGTATTCTAATTCACTCAAAGTCTTGAGGTTTCTTGTTTGTATTCTAATTATCTGTCAGTCTTGACGTTTCTAGTATGTGTTCTAACATACTGTCAGGTTTAATATTTCTTGTATGTATTCTAATTGACTCTCAGTTTTGACGTTTTCTTGTTTATATTCTAATTGACTGTCAGTCTTGACCTTTCTTGTTTGTGTTATAACAGACTACCAGTCTTGACGTTTTCTTGTATTTATTCTAACATACTGTCGGTTTTGACGGTTCTTGTATGTATTCTAATTGACTGTCAGTCTTGACATTTCTTGTTTGTGTTCTAACAGACTGCCAGTCTTGACGTCTATTGTTTGTATTCTAATTGAACGTCAGTCTTGACGTTTCTAGTTTGTGTTCTAACATATTGTCAGTATTGACTTTTCCTATCTGCATTCTAATTAACTGTCATCCTTGTTGTTTGTTGTATGTATTATATTTAACTGTCAATCTTGATGTTTCTTGTATGTATTCTAATTGACTGTCAGTCTTGACGTTTCTTGTTTGCATTCTAATTAACTGTTAGTCTTGACGTCTTTTTGTATGTATTCTAATTGTCTGTCAGTCTTGACGTTTCTTGTTTGCATTCTAATTAATTGTCAGTCTTGATGTTTTCTTTTTTGTGTTCTAACAGATTGTCAGTCCTGACGTTTCCTATTTGTATTCTAATTAACTATGTCTTGACGTGTTTTCCTTGTATACGGACTGTCAGTCTCGACGTTTTCTTGTTTGTATTCTAATTTACTATCAGTCTTGACGTATCTTGCTGACTGTCAGTCTAGACGTTTCTCATAACCAGTGGACATTGGGCTCTTGATGAAATATGATAACATAGAAAAGTACGAAGTCGTAATAACTGTCTCAGTCCACCAAGTTGAAATACTGAGTATTAATTAAAAGTACAAACGTAATTACATTGTATCTCTTGGTTAGATTTATATATCTTGCAGTGTTAAACATTAAAATTCAAATATCACCTAATACCTTATGTTTCCCTTAATTATTGTTTATTCATGTTGAACTGATCTTGATTTGTTTAGTCTCACGATCCGATGTATGGCCAGTAGGTGTCGCAGTTTGACCGTTGTTATTTATTGACCATGCAATGACATCGATATAAAAATTAAGTGGGATGCGTATTGTTGTGACTATTTCCACGTCTTTACAAGTCTGTGATATTTCCACATGTGTCTCAATAAATACATCTTATTTTCCCGATTCATTCTTACATGCTAGACTAGGGATTTGTCGTTCTAAGCAACATCAAAGATATTTGCCTAGTCATCACAAATACATTAATCAAACAAAGGTGACATAATTTTAAATGTTTTGTTAAAATTATATAACTCAAGAAGTCCGTGTAGCTCAATGGATAAGAGCTGGACTGGTGACAAGAAATGTGTGGGTCCCAATTTCACAATAGAATCAACTCGGACATACTTATGGGCTCTGTCTTTACTTGGGTCAGTAAAATATAATCAATAAAATGAAGAAACTAAATCAACGTTTTAAGTAATGGGAAAGAGTAAGAAAGAAAACACCTTTTAGAGTTTAATAAATTATTTGTTTCTTTACAATACGAGTTGGAGATGTAAAAATAATTTACCGTATTGTGAATTAAATCCCAACTAATTATATATTACTAAAGCAAGTCTTAATGAATTATGTTCTGAATACACTTTAGTGAAATCCCCAATTCCAATGCTAAATATGTTGTTGTGCGTGTGATGGCCTCTATCATGGCGATGTGCTAGCAGCTTTTTGTGGAATTACAATAATACAATCCAAGAATATGTCTTTATTTGAATTTTATATAAATCCAATTTTCAATATATTTTTGAGCACTTTTTGTTTGCAGAAAAGATTATCTTGAGTTTTAAAATTTACCCAAATTAAAATACTGAATAACAATAATACAGCTCTATTCTGCCCAAATTGTATAACACGAATGACTAATTTTCCAATAGTGAAGATTTATATAAAAACGCAAGACCTGAAAATTAACCCTGATTAAACGTTCATTACTTTAAAATTATTGGACGGTTTGATACCAAGACCATTACAAAGCAATCAAAAGTCGTCACGTAGACCAGTCCTAGCTTTGCAAACGCATACAAATACCATTGACTCAACTTAAGATAATAATCTGATATTTATAATTCAACCGTAACAAAGTATCTTTAAGTAACTGCTTTTTCGGACAGGGTCCTTGCTTTCTGTAAGATTATGCTCCACACTGTACATCAAAATGATTATTTTGGTGGTTTTCCTATTAGTACAGATCGCTTAGTTCGTTGTCCTTGATGTGATTCTCGTAATGTATTTATGGTTTAGTAATCAAGAACATATCTCATGTATATTTACCTTCTTTGAAATGCAACTTTTGTTATAATAATGCAAATAGTATGAAACTAATAATTTATTACAAACCAATTAATGACATTTTCAAATGCTTTTTACAAAATGATGCCCCGGATTCTAAGTGCATTTGTCATACCAATATATGCATAATGTCTAAATCAAAGCGTTTGTTTCTAAAGGATATACGAGGACGGAAAGAAGAATATATATATACAATTTGTTCTACCCAAAATTCAAATATTTTCTTTGTGTTGAAAAATCTAAAAATAGCACCAGATCAATCAACATTAATATGCCTCTACATAGAGGCTGTATTGAAAACATTAAAAATTGATCTTAAATAAAGAATATGATATATTTATATTATTAGTGACTTCTGTTACTGGGGACCAAACACACATAATATTACTACACCTGACTTTATGGACACACCATACTAAATATAATAACACATATATAAGGTTGTATTGTCAACTCCAACGTCATTTTCATAATATTTTTCAAACATTGTAAAAGGTAGAACTTTCCAAATTACATGTTCTATAATATATGTCCATGAGAGTATTTCTTTCTTATATCATACGAGCTAAGTATATTGTTTAGTCACAATTTTACGATACGTTTCATTTATTTGTAGCATAAATATTACACTGATGGCTCAATTTCCGTCTTTCAAAAAGCAAAGTTGCATCCAATTGAAAAATAATCAATAATTTATTTGGCCGACTATAAACTGGCAGACTGGATGCCGTTGACACACGGCAAGATTACATTTCCATATTGTTGTGAGGTCGCTGGAAGACGCATCATATTCGGTCTATAGCTTGTAAAAAGAGGGATGTTCACATTACCATAAAGGGACAACAATTATACAGCAGGTAGGAATCTTTTACCATTATTATGTATTTAATTGTACCGAAAATGACATCCATTACAGTTGTCTCTAGTTATATTACAAAAATGACATCATCAATTACAGTTGCCTCTCGCTGTATCACAAGAAATGACATCCATTACAGTTGTCTCTAGTTATATTACAAAACTGACATCATACATTCAGTTGCCTCTTTTTATATTATATAAAATGACATCCATTACAGTTGCTTCTCATTATATTACTAAACGAATCATCCATTCAGTTGACTCTCGTTATATTACAGAAATGACATAATCCATTACAATATCCTCTCGCTATATCACAGAAAATGACACCCTGTACAGGTGCCTCTTGTTATATTACAAACATGACATAATCCATTCAGTTCCCTCTCGTTATATTACATAAATTGATATCATCCATTCAGTTGACTCTCGATATATTACTGAAAATGATATCATTCATTATTGTTGCTTCTCTTTGTATCACTGAAGTAATAAAACGTTCCTGTGCAGTTTGAGGATTATTTGTCCTTTTGTTATTTAACAGCAGTCAAAACTGTAGCCGTCGATCATGAAATGATTAGCATCCAATGATTATGCCAAATTTATCCTAATTTTATTACGTCAGCAGTATTCAATTATCATACATATATGAGAGTAATGTTTTTGTTTTGACAAATCCACCTTTTAGAAGATTCTCAACTTGGTCTTTCTAAGGTCTGATTATTTTTTCTCGTACTCCTAGTAAACGTTATAACACCTATATTTGTTTACAGTCTATAATTTGCTGAAGAAAACACAAATAGTGGAAATTTGTCTCTCTCAGATGCTGTTACAATTAATATTTTTGCAAAGAAACAATTTAGTGTAAGTTTTCCAAACACGATCAAAAATGATAACAATGAATTCACATTGTTTCATCAACAAATAATATTTCAATTCTGAACAACAATGAAATAGTATTATATTACATTTTGGTACAGGAACACGTCTGCTATGTCGTATGGTGTTTTGTTTGGTTGTTTGTTTGTGTGTATGTGTGTGAGTGTCAGAGCTATGTGTCAATGATGTGAGCGATTTGCCATGGAGACACAATATTATGTCCTCGTGGCTTTCCACACAAATCACAGCAAGCATCAATTCCAGGTAATATTTTGTTTGATTGACTCACGTCCAAACTACAGAGAAGCCCCAGTTTACAGACGCGTTTAATTTACCGACTTGAAGAGATAGATGGAATGCCATTAACAGTGAGATATGTTTTCTTCGTATAGACTAATATGAATGTTATGCAATTCATTTATATTAATCTACGCAGATTATCCAGAAAATTGTAAATCTCCAGTCCTTCATGCATGTTTACTTATCTAGTTAAACTGATAATCTACTAAATACCAGCTATATAGTATCTTTGTTAAATAATTCTAAATTTTGCTCCAAATTAAATGACTTCTTTTTATTTCATGTCAGTATATTGTTTCTTAAATTTATAATTTCATTTATACGTGTTCTTCTAAAATATTTTCGCCCCTCTTTTTCTTTTAAAATTCAAATGATCACTTATTAAAGTGAGTGTTTCTTTAACGTATTCTTCTTCGGTTTTTATGGCAACGCTGGACTGTATGATTATATCCGTTAAAACATATCAAAGCAAGTAACATAACTGAATCTAGTAGTGGATAAAGCACACTAAACTGTTACGATAGAATCATTATTTAGTACAATTTAGTTTCACGAGGAAATATATTGCTTTAATACCGGAAAATGCCAGGATCTGTAAATTCCAATAGTTGCCTCTCAATGAACGCTTTCAATCAGCTGGTGTATCACGTTTGCAAAGTAAATCGTATAGTATTGAATAATATTAAATAATATTCAGTAATGAATGAAATTCAGAGAGGAGCTAACATTGCCTGGTTCTGTTTACTCATTCGTTTATCTTTATTGCATCATATCAGTTCCAAGTCAAGAGAAATGAAAGTTAATATTGGAAGTTTGCTTCTTTCATAATGTTGTAAGACCGCATTTAGCGAAGTACTAAATGAGTGCCATACCGTAGAATTTCAACCAAACTAAAATCACATTTGTCCCAAGTTTAACAATATCTTCATATTCAGAAAAAAAACACCATTGCATTATATCTTCTGTATTTCTAGCCTAACACAGTTTCTAGTAATGGACAACTTTTCGCAGTAATTGACCTACTTCCTCAGAAATGGACATATTTCCACAGTAATTGACCTACTTCCTCAATAATGGACATATTTCCACAGTAATTGACCTACTTCCTCAATAACGGATCTATTTCCTCATACTATATGATAATCAATCCTCCTAGAACATGTGCGAGGTATATTTTTAACTAACTAAACAACAACTATATCCTGTCTGTCTGTCTCTGTCTCTGTCTAAATAATTGCATATACCTTGACTTCTTTCGTGTGTCTGCTACACGTAAGTTCATATAACTTCGATTCAGTGCCATCATGTTTTAATGATACGGGCTTACTAATGAAGAAATACGGGCGGTGTGTGCAGCCAAGGCGATGGGTGCCATTTACTAGCGGATCTGGGTTCGAAACTCTGTAGAGTACGAATTAAAATTCTCTGACCTGTGCCTGTATGAAGTTATTATTTGTAATAAATTGTATATATATATATATATATATATATATATATATATATATATATATATATATATATATATATATATATATATATATATATATATATATATATATATATTGCAACGTGTCTAGGCCCGTACACAAGTAAAATGAAAAGATTGAAGAAAACAAGCTTTCTTAAGTTTATCTAACATATTTATTTCCATAGACAAACTTATTTATTTCCATAGACAAACAAGTTAAAAATATCAAGAGGACTTACGGTTTAAGAAATAATTCCAAATTTAATCCACGAATTAAAAACAATTGAAGTTCTATCAATTCATATTCCTAAATGAATATATGTTCTAGTCCAGATGAAATCAGAATGGAGGACGGTGATGAATATATGTTCTAGTCCAGATGAAATCAGAATGGAGGACGGTGATGAATATATGTTCTAGTCCAGATGAAATCAGAATAGAGGACGGTGACATTAGTCGTGATCTTCAAGTGTTGTCGTGTGAACAGTTTTTTGTTGAATCATGTAAAATAATATTCCAGGTTAGATATTCTGAATAAATTTCTATAAATGTCTTGTCTATGAATATATGTATATGCACTAGTTTTTTGTTTTTCAGGGAAAGAATCAATAATTTCATAAAATAAAACTTGCAACTCAAATTGGGACAACTCTTAAGTGTCAAAGACTTAAAGCCAAACTGGCTAGCTATTATCAAGAATGGCCTTGATTCCACGGAATGAATCTCACTCTTATAATGAAAAAAACTGAAGAAGTTGTTTTATTAAGCCCAATCTGATTTTTGAATTCAGGTCAGAAACTAGGCACAATGTTTCAACTACTGCTGGTTTATCCGGTCAAGCAGAAGTGAACTGAATTTATGAGAACATATCGAATCCATTAAACAATTTGCATAACAATATCATGTAATGAAGCAAAATAAATTTAAAACTAACAGACAAGTAAATTATATATACATAACTATAAATATATATATAGTTATGTATATATAATTTACTTGTCTGTTAGTTTTAAATTTATTTTGTTTCATATATATATATATGTATATATATATATATATATATATATATGTGTGTGTATGTGTGTGTGTATCTGTATTTATGTGTGAACAACAGACAGACAATCAGTACTGTGCAAGTACAGAACATCCTACTGTTCTTAAAATATAGAGTTGGTGGATTCCTCAAATAACAAATTACTTTGAATTCTTAAAAATAGAATAGTGTATTCTTCTAACAACACATTTCCATGTATTCTTAATACATAGTGTTAGTGTATTCTTCTAATAACATATTACCATGCATTCTTAATACATAGTGTTAGTGTTTTCTTCTAATAACATATTTCCATGCATTCTTAATACATAGTGTTAGTGTATTCTTCCAATAACAAATTACCATGCATTCTTAATACATAGTGTTAGTGTATTCTTCCAATAACAATTTACAATGCATTCTTAATACATAGTGTTAGTGTATTCTTCCAATAACAAATTACCATGCATTCTTAATACATAGTGTTAGTGTATTCTTCTAATAACATATTTCCATGCATTCTTAATACATAGTGTTAGTGTATTCCTCTAATAACAAATTTCCATGCATTCTTAATACATAGTGTTAGTGTATTCTTCTAATAACAAATTACCATGCATTCTTAATACATAGTGTTAGTGTATTCTTCCAATAACAAATTACCATGCATTCTTAATACATAGTGTTAGTGTATTCTACCAATTACAAATTACCATGCATTCTTAATACATAGTGTTAGTGTATTCTTCTAATAACAAATTTCCATGCATTTTTAATAGATAGAGTTAGTAGATTCTTCTAAAAATAAATTACAATGTTTTCTTGATACATATCGAATTGTATTCTTAATAATAACAAATTACCATGCATTCATGAAATATATTCCACTGAATGAGATTTCTAAATGAGCTTATAAACTTCAAAGTGAATGCTGATGGCATGATAATTCTGCAAATGGAATTAAATGATGAGGTGGGAGCACACTGGCAGTTAAATCAAAATTATATACATGCATCGTAAGCTGCAGAGCCTGAAGGTAAGAAAGATGTGACTTGATGGAAGGCATCACCAACTAATGTAAATGAAGCCAATTGTACAGCCCATGGTATTCTGACATTTATCTGCATCATCAAGTAACCGACACCAAACACATGGCATTCATTTCCATATCCTGACAAACATTTACATCACTCACTTTTACCAAACTGAAATTTTAATGACATCAGTATGTTGTGTATGTAAGTGATTAATCGTTCAATGTACTATGTCTGTTCTTAGCGTATACGTGTAAAATTATTCATTTAATGTACTTAGTCTTTTTGTCGCGTGTGTAAGTAATTAATATTATATAAGACAATTATTACGTATATAAGTAATTAGTCTTTAAAGATACCTAGTCTGTTTGTAGCTAATGTAGGTAATTTATCATTAAATGTGCTAAGTCTGTTTCATATCGTATGAATGTAGCAAGCCTGTTTGTAGCGTATATAAGTAATATTTAAGAGTAGTAATTCAAATAGAGGTATGCAAGCAATGAATAATTAATGAATCATTAATGTACTAATTAAAGTTTTAATGTACTGTACGAGTCTATGCTACTACAGTAAGTAACAAAAAAGAGCGAAAAGCAACAAGTTTTATAAAAATCAACAACTAGGTTATTTCCCTAGAATTAATAGCGACAATGAAAAACAAAAATATATTATTGCGAATAAAATTCCAAAATAATCCGGGAATTTCAAACACAAGTCCCAATAATTTAAAGTTCTGAATAACTTTAGTAGAAATCAAAATTAATTCCAATGCTGAAGTGTTTAATGTGCCTGTGATATCCTGTATAATGCTGATGTGCCAATAGTTTTTTCGAAACACGTAATATAATTTCAGATATGAATTTACTATGAATCCCAGTGAATAAATCTATCCAAGAATATTATTTGTTTAAATGAGCATTCTGTATATCCAGAGAAAATATTAACTGAATTAAATAATTTAAAGAAATAAATTCCTGCCCAAATGAGCAAAGAACACAAGACTAATGCAATTTGATTCTGCTAGATCGTAGCATGAAGAAATATATTTTCCAGGAACAAGATAATTTGTGTTCTACTTGACCTCATGTCACAATGAATATTTGGTAACACAACAACGTTACCTAATGAAAAATAACGTTCTTAAAACAACATCATGTTTACAAAAAGTATTAGCTACACGTAGCAGTCTGTTACTAAAATTATTATATATAACCTGGAAAATATCATAAACAGCATGCCAATTGAATGGAAATTTCAAGAACATAGACATATACTAAAAATAACACACTTGCTTCTAATAATAATCATGATAATAAACCCAGTCATAGCGAATATTATAGCTTTTCAAAAGTTGTTTACATAACAAAATAAAAAATTCAAAATGAAAATCTATAATTCATGTCAAGTAGAAATGCATGTGATTTTGGACAAGATTAATTCTAATATTGAACATTTCATTACAATAGCATATAATGAAAAAAAAATAGAGATAACAAACAATACAAATTAAATATTCATATTCAGACTCTTGAGAAATCGAGCATTCATTTTTATCTTTTATCTCTAGATAGTTTTACAGTTTAACATGAGATCAACCCAAACCATATGCCATTGTGGTGCTCGTTTATTTTCTAATTTTTGTATTATCAGTGTTATCAATTGTAGTATTGTGTTTTTCTAAACGGTTCAGACAAGTTATTAGTATTGCAATCTACTGGCATCTCTGCCAAGATGCATTAGTAGAATGTCTTAGAAAATGGAGTATACCCATTTGGCATGTCTGCCAAATTGTATTAGTCAAATGTCTAGGAAAATACAATTGTGAAAATCAGAATAACTACCAAATTGGAGTAATTAACCTCGGCATGTCTACCAAAATGTAATAGTCAATATCGACATATGTACCAAAATGGAGTAGTCAAATTCGATATATCTACCAATATGGAGTAGTCAAATTCAATATGTCTACCAAAATGGAGTAGTCAAATTCGATAAGTCTACAAAAATGGAGTCAAATTCGATACGTGTACCAATAAAGAGTTATCGAAGTCATCATATCTGCCATGAGATAATATTTAAAGTCATCACGTGTATCATGAGAAAATATTTAAAGTCATCATGTGTACCATGAAATAATATATAAAGGCATCATGTGTACCATGAGATAATATATAAAGTCATCATGTGTACAATGAGATAATATTTAAAGTCATCATGTGTACCATGAAATAATATTTAAAATCATTATGTGTACAATGAGATAGTATTTAAAGTCATCATGTGTACCATGAGATAATATTTAAAGTCATCATGTGTACAATGAGATAATATTTAAAGTCATCATGTGTACCATGAGATAATATTTAAAATCATTATGTGTACCATGAGATAATATTTAAAGTCATCATGTGTACCATGAAATAATATTTAAAGTCATCATGTGTACCATGAAATAATATTTAAAATCATTATGTGTACAATGAGATAATATTTAAAGTCATCATCTGTACCATGAGTTAATATTCAAAATCATCATGTGTACCATTAGATAATATTTAAAGTCATCATGTGTACCATGAGATAATACTAAAAGTCGTCATGTCTACAATGCGATAATAATCAGTCATCATGTCTACCAAGATGGAGTACTCAAAGTAATGATGTCTAACCTGAGACAATACTAAAAGTCATTATGTCTACCATGACATAAAAATCAGTCATCATGTCTACAAAGGTTTTATATCGGACTGACAAAGTTTAAAAACGTTACTTGCATTGCACAAAGACAAAGCATATTCCTGGGGCCCCGAGTGGCCGAGTGGTCTAGAGCGCTGTCCGTTACGGATCACTGCCATCTCACCTCTGTCTGCGTGAGTTCGAGTCTAGGATTCGGCGAATGTGGATTTGTGAGAAAGCTTGCCAGTAGCTTCTCGTGGGTCGGTGGTTCTTTCCGGTGATTTCCCGGTTTCTTCCTCCACCATTAATACTGGCCGCCATGAATAGCCTATCGTGTGCTGAAAAATGGCGTTAAGCCCAACAACAACAACAACAAAGCATATTCCCAACCATACATTCAACATAAACTCCTTTCATGAGATCTTCTCTGAAATTGCAAACATTAACTAGATATATTTACAATATAGACTTGTTCTAATTTATTTGATTTTTGATATCATCCAGAAATTTAAAAAAATAAATAAAGCCACCACCACCCAAAGTCTCGTACATGTACTAAACTGATATTTGACGACCAATGTAAAAACTAATGATCTCTACTTTAGGCAACTGGAGGTTTGAATGACTCAACGATCCAAAAACTTTGTCTAAGACCAAATTTATCTCAAAAACCATCGCATTTGAATGATTGAAGACATGCATAGCCACTGACATATTTCAAAATTTACTTAAAAATTAAATGAAGGCACTAACGTATAACAAGCCGTTAACAAATTTACCTTAAAAATGAATTTATTTGTGCATTTTAATCTGTGTATACACAAACTCTAAATTACGCAAGATATGGTTTATGAAGTAATGCACGAAGGAGAAAAAGAGAAATAGAAATGAGGCATGTATCACTACGCCCGCTATTGAAAAGAATAATATAGATTAAGCTTTTGAAGGTAATAAACTCAAGCAATAATTAATAATGAATACACTAGTATGCAGAATAAGGAAACATTTGAACTGTTAGTGCGTCTACGCAGAGTGAGGTTTGCTACTAAGATACGATATCAAAATATTTTTCAATTCGTATTTTGTTTCTTAAACTTTGGCATCGTTTGGAACAATTCGACAAGGAGCGGTGCATTATACATCTACTCACTCTAACATGATGATTTATGCTTTGGTGGGGGTGGACGTAATTTAGGTGGAGGTTATTAGTAAAATAAATAAATGCTTTCTTGTTATGCATGTACATAGGAAGGGACGTTATGTCCCCTGTCCTAGTCCTGTTTGACGTAAGAGCATTTTCAGATGACGCACGATGCCGGTTCTATAAACAAATATTGATAATGAATGCATTTGATTAATAATCGATGTTAGAAAACGTAAATCTGTTAGGTCAATTGGATGGTTTTGACACCTAAAAGCAAAAGAGCTTGTAGAGAGAGAGAGAGAGAGAGAGAGAGAGAGAGAGAGAGAGAGAGAGAGAGAGAGAGAGAGAGAGAGAGAGAGAGAGAGAGAGAGAGAGAGAGAGCAATTTAGAAATGTTTGTCAGGACAAAAGGAACACATTACATATAAAAATAAATATTTAACATTTATTATATATCCAATAACTTGAAACATCACAGTTGATATGATGTACTTAGTAATTCAAATCCAGGTAAAATATATTATATAAATTGTATTGCAGCTTGAAAACAGTGCCTAACATGGAGAAGGTAACACCGCTCAACAAGAACTTCATCGTTACCCTCCTAGTTCAGATAGTCATCATCTCCATAGTGACAAGAGGAGGTAAGTACCAACCAGGCTGTACTATGGAGTACAAGTAAAGAGTTCTATACTCCAACGCTGTTTTATTGCAGCAAACAGCATTTCCGATTTATTTTGGACACACGAATGTCTAACGGTTGTTTTCAGATGTAAATCTATACCCATTAAGGACGCAAATATCTTATAGCACGATTTGCACTAAAATTTCAAACTTTCTTATAAATTTCCATTGAAAAATGATGAACATCCCTTTTTGGTAAAGTGCATACAATTCGTGTGATCAGTATATACAAAACTCCATTCGAATTACGTACACATGTATTGGCCTTGATATATTCAGTGTATCGTCTGATGTATGATGCCTATAGATCATGGTGACATACTTATCCTTACAAGGTCAAGGTTGTAGGTTCATTCCATAATATGTTCTAAAACTGACAAAATGTTGCTTATGATCAAACTTCTCGTACATAAATAAGAATGCAAGAACAGTTAAACTTTCTTGAAATTAATAATAATAATAATAATAATAATAATAATAATAATAATAATAATAATAATAATAATATTAATGGCATTAATAATAATTTTATATATTACTATTTATTTGCCCGCATTGCAATTAAAACTCATATTAAGACAAGTAATACATGTTTTTATTTGTAATGTGTTGTTATTCGAGGATTTCCACTTCAAATACATTCGTGTGCTCGATTTGACTACTGGAGCCTTTCGTTTATTATAGAACTATTTTGCAAATACAAGCTTCGACATTTCTTTACATAGGTACGTTGCAATTTATGCTTATTATAATACCATACTTAAGTAAGCATAATGCCGTGATAATACAGAGTTGTTCCCCCATGGTATGTTCAGCCACTAAAGACCCTTTCGGTCACCTAGTTATGTCCATCTCGTAATAGTATACAATTACCAAAAGGGAAAAGACTGTTCAAATACATATGTACACAATTACCAAAAGGGAAAAGACTGCCCAAATACACATGTATACAATTACCAAAAGGGAAAAGACTGTCCAACTACACATGTATATAATTACCAAAAGGGAAAAATTGCCCAAATACAAATGTATACAATTACGAAAATGGAACAAACTGTCCAAATACACTGTATACAATTACGAAAAGGGAAAAGACTGTCCAAATACACATGTATACAATTACCAAATGCATATGTATTCAATTACCAAAAGGTAAAAGACTGTCAAAATACACATGTATACAATTAGCGAAAGGGAAAAGAATTTTCAAATACATATGTATATAATTACCAAAAGGGAAAAGGCTGTCCAAATATACATGTATAAAATTACCAAAAGGGAAACGACGGTCCAAATACATATGTATACAATTACCAAAAGGGAATAGACTTTTCAAATACACATGCATACAATTACCAAAAGGGAATAGACTGTCCAAATACACATGTTTACAGCTACTTAAAGGGCAAAGACTGTACAAATATATATGTATACATTTACGAAAAGAGAAAAGACTGTCCAAATACACATGTATACAATTACCAAAAGGGAATAAACAGTGCAAATAAATATGTATACAGCGACGTAGTAACGGAAATCTCTCACATGATTAATCAATGTTATAAATAATATATTACATTTTTCTACCAGACTGAAATTAATTGCTTGATGCACGTACTCTGTTTTGTAACATGAAAAAATGTTGAAAATATTATTGATTAGGGCTATTTTAAAATATTCATCCATATATAATGCTGTTAGCTCTAAAGTGGAACGACAAACGCATGTTAACCCCTTTGTTTCATTTTGAATGTATTGCACATTGTCATTCCCTTGTTACCGATCTATCTAATAGAAAGTTAAAAGGATGCACGTATAAACACATTTCCGGAAATAAATGAGACGTATTACGGAATTCTCGGAAGCTTCGCAAATCAGTTTTGAATGAACAGCTTTAAATAATACACTTCCTTTGGATTAGTATTGATGAAATTTAATCCTGGACGTTAATCAAAGGATCTAACGCTATCTGATAAACCATCGCATTGCAATCTGATCCAAGGTGTGGGATAACTCCTGGCAGTAAGAGTCCTTATCATGGTGGCATCACGTGATGTCAATTGAAGTCGTAACTGACAGTGTTGACTTTCCTTTGTATGATCATCTTAACTGCATTAAATGTATGGAAAATATGATTATACGACATCAAGAGTTAATCTTGGAGGCACTTTCTAGATTTATACTGAATGCACCCCTAATTAGTCCAGGTGTATACTAAATACACGCTAAATGATTAGAATAAATCCATATTTATCAATACAAACTGGAATGAGTCATCATATAATCACATTCGCAAATTTTTAAAATTTAATTATCTCGCGCATTTAATGAGTCATTATGTTTAAGCCGTATTTATTAGAAAAAAATCTGTAGAAGACATAATTCATGCTTCTTATGATTCTGAACTATAACCAGCACAGAGCAAACTCCAGTAGCCTAGTCGTTGGAGCGTCCGCCTTGGATGCAGGAGGTCGTAGGTTCAAACCCCGGCCGAGTGATACCAAAGACTTACTAAAATTGTATTAACAGCTGCCTTGCTTAGCGCTCAGCATTAAAATGTTAGTGTTACTACTGGGCGGCATGGTGTCAGGATAATGTGACTGGGTGGGACATCATTCCCCAGTACTAGACATCATTATGAACTGTCTCACTGCAGACATCGTAGTGATATGACTGAACAATTGTTAAAGCTATGTTACAAATCACACACACACACACACACACACACATACACACACATAGAGAAAGCAAACACTGCACATGAACAGTCGCTGTATTGAACCATGTAAATAAAAGACCGGTAAAAGATTATACAATCTGTAAAATTTCAATGGGTCAGTATAAAACTGATACAACACCAAAATATTAAAAAGATAGCTTACTTTGTAAAGGTTGAGTACATAAAATATCAGCCCGTATTTCTGTAATATGATGCATTACCTGTTATATTTATCTGAATAATATTAATGATACTATATTATTATTATTATTATTATTATTATTATTATTATTATTATTATTATTATTATTATTATTATTATTATTATTATTATTATTATTATTATTATTTAGGTGTATTATGTCATAAACGTTTTTTTCCCGTACTTTTAAGACGTCATCTGTCCTAAGGATCATATGAACAACGCAATCATCTGTATAGTGATTAGGTGATTAGTATAGCAGTGATACGGTCATTTGTATAGTGATTAGGTGATTAGTATAGCAGTGATACGGTCATTTGTATTGTGATTAGATGATTTGTTTAACAGTGATACGGTCATTTTTATAGTAATTAGGTGACTTGTATAGCAGTGATACGGTCGTTTGCATAATAATTAGGTGAATTTTGTAGCAGTGATACGGTCATTTGTATAGTGATTAGGTGATTAGTATAGCAGTGATACGGTCATTTGTATAGTGATTAGGTGATTTTTATAGCAGTGATACGGTCATTTGTATAGTATTTAGGTAATTTGTATAGCAGTGATACGGTCATTTGTATAGTGATTAGGTGATTTGTACAGCAGTGATACGGTCATCTGTATAGTTATGTGATTTGTATAGCAGTGATACGGTCCATTGTATAGTGATTAGGTGATTTGTATAGCAGTGATACGGTCATTTGTATCACGATACGTTGGCTATGTCGCAATAAGGTACCTTCACAACAAATTCAGGAAAATAGGTTAATTCAGTACATACCTGCTATGGATCAAACACTTTAGCAACGTTGATTACCTTTTTTTGATTTCAAGGACACTTTTATTGTTAAATACAATTAACTAGTCGTACAACTTTAGAAAGTTTTTCTTGCTTTATGAAGATAGCGCCTTTACTGATCTGCGGTATGCAAAACATTGACACTATTGGCCCTCAAATGTCTTAGATAAGTCTAGTCTATGGAAAACAAAACATTGACACTATTTGCCCTTAATGTTTTATATAAGGTTAGTCAATACAAACAAAACATTGGTACTGTTGACCCTTAAATGTTTTACATTAGGTCAGTCAATGACAAACAAAACATTGGCACTATTGGCCCTGAAATGTCTTTGATAAGGTTTGTCTATGACAAAATACATGTTTTGATGAACTATTTCACAAAGTTGTGAAAATATTATATTTATTAATGGTTAGTCAATACAAACAAAACATTGGCACTGTTGACCCTTAAACAGTTTCTTGTATTTTGAGCAGAACTCAAAACAGATTATTTTGTTTGATATTTAAAGAAAACTCACTAAGAATAGTCCGGTACACCTTTATGCTTTCATAAACAAACTGCAATGAGAATAATCATGTGCACCCTTTAATAGTTTCAGGTTTTATGTTCATGGACGATGCTAAACCTTCAATTGAAGACACAGGCAACAAAATTCCTACGGACAAAAGGTAAGCGCAAACTCAAAACAACAAAATCATCAAGTAGCAAACTGGGCCCAAGAAAAATGGAAATTGATATGTGCCAGCCTCTCCGTAATTTAGTCAAATGATGTATTTTGCCAAAGTAAATGTATTGCCCAAGTTAATATTTCTACAATGTCTACTGAAAGCATTAAGTTGAGATCAATCGATTGAATTGCCTACATAAATCTCTCTAAAATGTCTACAGAAAGCATGGAGATGAGTTGAAATCAGTCAATGGTAAAACTTTCTATTCATAACATTACCATAAATTGGTGCTGGTATGGCACTTTGCTTGGTGGTTTTAAAATCAAACACTGTCTTCACAAAGATTTTGCCTCGCGGTATAATTATTTGAGATCTCTCTCTCTCTCTCTCTCTCTCTCTCTCTCTCTCTCTCTCTCTCTCTCTCTCTCTCTCTCTCTCTCTCTCTCTCTCTCTCTCGGCTGAGTGATACCAGGGCATACGAAACATGTAATTAAGTTCGTTAAATGTTATAGGTAACATCTATTGAAGCTCGTTGAATGTTATGGATGATATCTAATCATGCTCGTTGAATGTTACTTGTTTTGTTTGTTGAGCAGCATGACAAAACATATTCTCTTTAACTCCTATTTACTAATATTGCTTCAAAAAGAAAGATAACTCTTGTAGGTTTCTATTAAGTAATATGATTTCATCAAGAAAGGTTACTTTTTTTAGTTTCTATTCAGCTCTATGACTTGATAGACGGTTTAATTTCTGTTGCGTAATGTGTCTTCATCAAGCAAGATAGCCCTGGTAATTTCTAGTCAGTCATTATGCTTTACTTGACTTTTCTGGCGAGTTAATATTCATTATTATGACTTCATTAAGAAAAGTAACTTTTGTTAATTATATTCAGTTATATAGTTATGTGGCTCTTGCTCATTCCTCTTGAGTAAAGTGTCTTCATCAAGCAAAATAACTCTGACAATTTTATGTCCATCAATATGTCTTTATTAAGGAAGGTAACTCTATGTATTTATATTTTTTAATATGGCTTATTAAACAAAATAACTCTTTGTATATTCTATTCAGTAATATGGCCCCATTTGGCAAAATAGCTCGTGTTAGTTCCTATTCAGCAAACTGACTAATGTAAGAGCGATAACTCTTGTTATTTTCTATTCAGTAACATGACTTAATTAAGGGAGATAAATAAGACGATAATGCATTGACATGGAATAATAAATCTCCTATAAATCATGTTTGCTTAGCAACAAGTCAACAGTCAATAATTCAAACAATTCAGTCAATAATTCGAACATGACAATAGATGGAAAACCCACAAGGAGTTGAACTCGAGTTAAAGGGTCAATGATAACTTATTCCAAGTGTGCAAGCAATCCCACCCAAGACGATATCCTTGGTTACCAGGCCAGATAGTGTAGTAATAAGCTTATGTCATGGTAATAGCCAGTAATTTGTGTTCTTGACTTCGAGCGATTTAGCGATCCATCCATGATGTGACTCCTAAAAGCCGTGAAAACAAACTCGTAGTTATCAGTTAGAGAAATTTCATTTATGAGATCGTTCCGATCATGGCAAACACAATATGCGTACAAATTTCATTCAGGCTCAAAATAGAAATAAAATATCTGAGAAATTGTTGCAGTACAATTTTGGCAAATGAATATTGCTTTGAAACTGAAAGGGATTTCTTAAATTTGACTTTATCTTATTCATCATAAAAGGTTACAATAATCTTTAAGAAGGACGACTGAGGAACCAATTTTCGGTTGGTTGTTCTGGTAATATTTTAAGCAACTTCACTTTCATTTTGAGCCCTAATTCGTATCATGACGCATTGTCAAGAAATTATATCGTGGAATCCTTAGTTTTAAGTAATCTTGGAAATATTGCATAATAGTTGATATTTTCTTTTGAAGTATAGATAATTTTATAAGTTGAATATTTTGTTATATTATTTTTTAAGTAATGTCAATTTTGTTTCCTCAAAAGGTAAGCGTAATGAGTCTCACATATTTATAAAGATTTGCATTTCCGTTTTATTGCACTCCACATCAAAGCACTTTTTTAATATGAATGTTCGTATCTGTGATTATAACTTCTCAATAAATAATTTGCCATGCATGTTTCTTAAATTGCCTTCAAGTGTGCATGTTCTCAGTGTTCAGGATGTCCGTTTGCTTCTACGCTTTATGTTATTAAAATAGTTTATGCCATTATATGCTTTTCTTATGCGGTATTTTCTTGCCAGTTTTATTATATTACAGAACATCTGCTTCATGCATATCAGATCCAACTTGAACTTACTAGAATGCGTATCAAAGTAGATAAATTTGAATTTAACATTTTACATTTTCAGCATTTCTTTTAATGCAGTGAAGTAGCCATGTACTCATAGGCCACCACGCATGCGTTATGCATCGGTCGCGGTATTTTGCACCACTTGAACCATGGAGACGTGTTAAATCATCATTTGTGTAAACGGTTTTCTTATGATATTAATCGTTATCGCTGTCGTGAAGATCATCATCATCATCATCATCATCATCATCATCATCATCATCATCATCATCATCATCATCATCATCATCATCATCATCATCATCAACATCATCTTATTCTTCTTTTTCTTCTTCTATCAACCAAAGCAATCATCTATCATGGTTATTCATTGAATAAGCCTCACTTTTTTGCCCTTAAAGAAGTAGGAGACTGAAAAAATCCCGGCGAAAATCATATAGTTTTTTGTAACATTTTTGTATTGTATATAATTTATTTAGAATCAATCACCTACTTGCCGAATTACCATTGAGGTAAAAGAACATTGCCTGTTCAATCTAGTTATACCACTTTTTCGCTTCAGGTACGCAAGGTTATCGTATTATGGTGGTCCAAGAAGTCGATATGCCAACAACAAGCAACATAATACATACAGGTAGGCAGAAAATAAACAAAATAGATACAAGATTTCTCATTAAAGTGTTTGTCATTAATTGATTGTAAAATCCGATGTTTACCTTCTTGGTCAAGGCAAATCCATTGCAAGTTAAATTAATATTTTTTGGATCATATTATCTGAAAGGTAAAGTGTCTTATTTCGACAAGCTGAAAGATGTCATATAAATAACAATATATATTCATATTTATTTTTCACATATTTTTAATATGCCCGAGACCAATAAAGAACTAATCATGAACAAATCATGAAAACATTTGTGAGAAACGCTTTAATGTTTAATTAATATTTTGTCAGAATTGTAAGAATATGAGGATATTACATAAACTAAATTGAAGTGTTGTAATTAGGAAAATGATGTTACAGTTGCATTACCCATTCATTGTTCCTATTAATTTTATAATATGGTACTTTTTATAAGCTTTATATTTACAAAAGATTTAGAAATACGTTAGGAGCAAATTTTGATCTCTCAGTTAAAATGCAGATCTTGCATTTCCTTTCGACAACGTAATCATGTTCATCAGCTAAATCGACACAAAGTTATGACGAGAAATAACTGTTTTAAATTAAGCATCATCCTTATTTGTTTTTCAAAATATTGCAATGTCGTATAAAATATAACAACACCCACCATCACATAAATTGTAGCACTCATATCAATATGATTATCATTAACATTATCATTATCATGATCATCATCATAATCATTGCCATCATCATGATCATCGTCATCATTATTATCAACAACAACAGAAGCGCAGCAGCAACAAGCATTACTAATAAGAGTCACAGTCGTCGCTTTTCGTAGCAATTATCGGATGTCGAGAGGTCGTCTCTTTCTTCGTCATATCCAGGAATATTGTTATGGGATTTGCTAACCAAACATTGTTATTATTATCTGATGAATTATCAGTAATACTTTACCAGTATGTTGCATTACCCTGACGATAAGCCTAACTCTTATTAACATGAAAATGACCTTACTAGAATGTCAATAATCTTATTAACATGCAAATGACCTTATTAGAATGTCAATAATCTTGTTAACATGCAAATGACCTTATTAGCATGTCAATAATCTTATTAACATGCAAATGACCTTATTAGAATGTCAATAATCTTGTTAACATGCAAATGACCTTACTAGCATGTCAATAACCTTATTAACATGCAAATGACCTTATTAGCATGTCAATAATCTTACTCACATACAAATGACCTTATTAGAATGTCAATAATCTTATTAACATGCAAATGACCTTATTAGCATGTCAATAATCTTACATGCAAATGACCTTATTAGCATGTGAATAATCTTACTCACATGTAAAAGACCTTATTAGAATGTCAATAATCTAACTCACATGCAAATGACCTAATTAGAATGTCAATAATCTAACTCACATGCAAATGACCTTATTAGAATGTCAATAATCTTGTTAACATGCAAATGACCTTATTTGCATGTCAATAATCTTATTAACATGCAAATGACCTTATTAGAATGTCAATAATCTTGTTAACATGCAAATGACCTTATTTGCATGTCAATAATCTTATTAACATGCAAAAGACCTTATTTGCATGTCAATAATCTTATTAACATGCAAATGACCTTATTAGAATGTCAATAATCTTGTTAACATGCAAATGACCTTATTTGCATGTCAATAATCTTATTAACATGCAAATGACCTTATAAGCATGTCAATAATCTTACTAACATGTCCAGGACCTTACTAGCATGTCAATAATCTTACTCACATGCAAATGACCTTATTAGAATGTCAATAATCTAACTCACATGCAAATGACTTTATTAGCATCTCAATAATCTTACTCACATACAAATGACCTTATTAGCATACAAATAATCTTATTAACATGCAAATGACCTTATTAGAATGTCAATAAATTTACTCACATACAAATGACCTTATTAGCATGTGAATAATCTTACTCACATGCAAATGACCTTATTAGCATGTCAATAATCTTACTCACATACAAATGACCTTATTAGAATGTCAATAATCTTACATGCAAATGACCTTATTAGCATGTGAATAATCTTACTCACATGCAAATGACCTTATAAGCATGTCAATAATCTTACTCACATGTAAATGACCTTATTAAAATGTCAATAATCTTACTCACATGCAAGTAACCTTATTAGCATGTCAATAATCTTACTCACATGCAAATGACCTTATTATAATGTCAATAATCTTACTCACATGCAAGTAACCTTATTAAAATGTCAATAATCTTACTCACATGTAAATGACCTTATTAGCATATCAATAATCTTATTAACATGCAAATGACCTTATTAGCATGTCAATAATCTTATTCACATGTAAATGACCTTATTAGCATGTCAATAATCTTACTCACATGTAAATGACCTTATTAAAATGTCAATAATTTACTCACATGCAAGTAACCTTATTAAAATGTCAATAATCTTACATGCAAATGACCTTATTAGAATGTCAATAATCTTATTCACATGTAAATGACCTTATTAGCATGTCAATAATCTTACTCACATGTAAATGACCTTATTAAAATGTCAATAATTTACTCACATGCAAGTAACCTTATTAAAATGTCAATAATCTTACATGCAAATGACCTTATTAGAATGTCAATAATCTTACATGCAAATGACCTTATTAGCATGTGCATAATCTTACTCACATGCAAATGACCTTATTAAAATGTCAATAATCTTACTCACATACAAATGACCTTATTAGAATGTCAATAATCTTACATGTAAATGACCTTATTAGAATGTCAATAATCTTACTCACATGTAAATGACCTTATTAGAATGTCAATAATCTAACTCACATGCAAATGACCTTTTTAGAATGTTAGTAATCATATTAACGTGCAAATGACCTTTTTAGAATGTTAGTAATCTTATTAACATGCAAATGACCTTATTAGAATGTCAGTAATCTTATTAACGTGAAAATGGCCTTTTTAGAATGTTAATAATCTTATTAACATACAAATGACCTTATTAGCATGTCAATAATCTTATTAACATGCAAATGACCTTATTAGCATGCAAATAACGTATTAACAAGCAAATATATGTATTTATTTTCGTTGCTCTGTATCAAGTCGCATAGAAATAAGGACAGGTGTGTATGAAATCTTCTATCCTCAAGCCATATGTAATCTAATTTATATATTAATATCTTCAAGAGAGCGGACGCTTTAGTTCAATGTTAAGCTATAGGGATGGTTCATTACCTTTAAATGCGTATCCTTGAGACACTTCCAAACCTGTGGAGAGTAGATTAATTTTGTAGAGATGAAAAAGCAGTTTCAAAATGAGGATGGTCATATTACTTGAATGTTCATGAACATCATAAATACTTGATGGTTTGCATAAATATTGTCAAAACTATATCTATATAAATACACTAGAAGACGAGGTTGAGAAAATCTACTCATTTTTCTTCCTTTCTTGATTTCGTTAAACACAAAATGTAAAGTATAGAAGAAATATTGCAACTATTGTGTCTATATCGTATAGGTGATTCATTCATCGTATATGTAATTCGGCCAGCGAATATGAAATTCATTTATCATATATGAAACTCATTTATCGTTTATATAATTCTTGTATTGTATATGTATTATATATGTAATTCTAGCTTTATTATTGTGGTTTGGATTAGTTGTACCAATGCCATGAAACCAACTTGTTTGACCTCTTTTGTTTAGTTAGAAGAGAAAAATACTGGGAAAGAGGAACAATACAGTTGTCGGTTCACTGAACGACTAATGAATATACATTATATATTTGAAAATGCAAGATCGCCATCGATCTAGACAAACTATCAAGTATCAATAAATCATTGTAAATGTATACTATTCATTTATTAATCAAAAGGTTGATGTATAAAACGGCAACAACATACTTCTTGTTATATCTTTTCTTCACTGTAACAAACACTGCATTTCTAGAGTTGTTATTCACGGCCCGTAAGAGAAATACTCCTAAAATCAGGCACAAATGATAAATACCTCTCTTTACCTATGACGCAATAGTATATTCTGGAAAAGTAAGGAACCTTTTCACTAAACCTGAAGCTCGGATAGACTTTGAACTAAAGTTCTAGTAATCCCCTTCACACACAATGGTGATATGCAACAAACAATCGCCAAATGAATTCTAAGGCATGCAAGATATCGCCAAATTAATTCTAACGCATACAAACAAGCACCATTAAATTAGAATGCATACAAACAAGCACCATTTAATTATAATGCATACAAACAATTACCAAATTACTTTTTATGCTGGCATAAAATTAGAAATGGACACGCTCTTAAATGCATTCATATTTAATAAGTATATCAATTTAATTGGCAGTAAATTTTTTTTATAAAACATTAATTCAAAAGATCATCTATTTATGAGGGCAGTGTGATGCATAAATAGTACTGGATAATAGAGAAATTGAAAGAAGAAGGATTATTTCTTGATACAGAGCATTCGATCAATTCAACCTTTTGAACTTTAAAATGCTTTTTTTCTTTAGCACAAACACTAAACTGCTTATATAACTATAACACAGATATAATTAATAATACCTGTATTCATGCGTAAGTAAGAACTGCGATATATTATCTTTACAAGTCTCTATTTGAAGTCAAAGACCCATAATTATGTGTCATTTGAACACTTAGGCAGATGATACAGTTCTACAGTTTTGGCATTGACAAATCACAGAGACAACTAATTGAAAGTCATTTGAATTGGTAAAAAATAACCAGTTCTTATCTTGCCAGAGGTGACGAAAAGAAAATATCGAATGTGGGTTAGAATGCAAAACCTGTATAATTCATTATTAAAGTACGATATTAACTGAACCCGTTTGGTCGGGGCTTCATCTATTGTCCAGTTTTTGCAAAGAGGTGCCATTTTTAACATTAATTATATCAGTCTCATTGTCTTTAGGAGCGATCTCAAAATATAAATAAAAGAGATAAAAAAAAAAACAAATCCGCGATAAAACTTAAATACTAGTTTCACAATTAAGACGTGGTGACAAACATGCGTAAAAATACGTGGCATCTCAATAACGAGGGGAAAAAAATCTAAAAAATCTAACACACACACACACACACACACACATATATATATATATATATATATATATATATATATATATATATATATATATATATATATATATATATATATATATATATATATTTACTGTTAAAGAGTTTTTACTTTCCATTGTGCATCACAATATTATCAGGATAACACAAAAATATGATGTACACCATTGAAAATTTAACAGTCCACATATCATCAAGATAAAATTTAGACAGATAGTGCTCTCATAGCTGTCCGCTACTTGTAAAGACTCTAAATATTTGAAAATAAACGACATATCCTATTTAAAATTCAATTAGGTCAGTGTGTATTGAGGTGCTAATAATAACAAAGCTTTCCAGTAATTTGTAAGGCTCAATTATTTCAGTATGTTGCTCTACGTGTTTACCCAGATTGACTATGCCTGACTATACAGTTATTTCGGTATCATGGTCCTGATGACAACGTAGATTCAAACCATCGCATTATTTTCAAAGATACAAGGAGTTCAGATTAGTATCATTTATTAGATAATGACAATCGTAAACAAAAAAATTGCTTGGAAAATATTTGACATTCAAAGGACTTGCTAAACATTAATTACGAAAGTATTTTCAGTGTGAATTGCTTGATAAATGTAATGTTTGAACAGCTTTAAAACTCTGAACAACACAAGATTAATTAAACGTTTAGTACGTTATTAGTTGCAAGGTGGAAAATATCAGTGGTAAATTGACCTAAACCTGTAACAACAGCATCATAACTATCGTAAGGGACACAAGCATTGGATGAAATAATAAGAGGATCGACTATGACCAGAATAATTTTTAAATTGATAGTGTATGTAGTATTCCTTACAAGTGTTTGAGCTAGGTGCAATGATCATACGTTGTCTCTTATACTTCTAATTATCCACGCACCTTAGAGAGTACATATAAAAAAGATGCTAAAATTGTACTAAAAGCGATCTTATCCTGCTATATTTGAGAGGTGCAACGACCTTTGTTCAATATCTTATGGAATATATGATTTGTATGTGATTTAGAATATGACATAGCTTAACAATATTTCAGTCACATCGCTACAATGTCTGCATTGTGGTAGTTCAGAGTGATGTCTCGCACTGGGTTTCATGCCGCAGACATTTAGCATAATGTTGACCTTGCAATATTATCCTGACACCATGCCAACCAGTCCTAACAGTAAGTTATTAAAGCTAAGAAGCAGTGAAAAGCAGCTATTTGTACCATTTGGTATGACTTGGTAGGGGTTTGAACCCACGACCTCCTGCATTCGAGGAGGACGCTCCTGCCACTTCCTCTCCCTGCGTCGTCCTTATATCTAAAGCATGTTATATTGTTGATTTTGTCTGTTAAGTAGAAGACTGCAAAGCACATATACTCGCTCTGAAGCCTGTGTTTAAAGAGTTTCACACTGAAAATTAGGTTCTTTTCCTTAATATGTTTTCCTTTTGTTTCATGAAGTTAGACAGTCATATAGTAGTAACGAGGAATTGGTTCCTCCAGCCACTTTTTTGTTGATATAAAGGATCTAAAAGTATAACCGTTACTATTTTAAATTTTGTTTTAGAGAAGAGTTGTATATATGTTCTATAGAAGAGTTGTATTGATATTTTATAGAAGAGTGGTATTGATATTTTACAGAAGAGTTGTATTGATGTTTTAGAGAAGAGTTGTATTGATGTTTTAGAGAAGAGTTGTATTGATGTTTTACAGAAGAGTTGTATTGATGTTTTAAAGAAGAGTCGTATGGATGTTTTACAGAAGAGATGTATGGATGTTTTACAGAAGAGTTGTATTGATGTTTTAAAGAAGAGTCGTATGGATGTTTTACAGAAGAGATGTATGGATGTTTTACAGAAGAGATATATGGATGTTTTAGAGAAGAGTTGTATATATGTTCTATAGAAGAGTTGTATTGATATTTTATAGAAGAGTGGTATTGATATTTTATAGAAGAGTGGTATTGATATTTTATAGAAGAGTGGTATTGATGTTTTACAGAAGAGATGTATGGATGTTTTACAGAAGAGTTGTACGGATCTTTTACAGAAGAGATGTATGGATGTTTTAGAGAAGAGTTGTATTGATGTTTTACAGAAGAGATGTATGGATGTTTTACAGAAGAGTTGTATTGATGTTTTAAAGAAGAGTCGTATGGATGTTTTACAGAAGAGATGTATGGATGTTTTACAGAAGAGTTGTATTGATGTTTTAAAGAAGAGTCGTATGGATGTTTTACAGAAGAGATGTATGGATGTTTTACAGAAGAGTCGTATGGATGTTTTACAGAAGAGATATATGGATGTTTTAGAGAAGAGTTGTATTAATGCTTTACAGAAGAGTTGTATTGATGCTTTACAGAAGAGTTGTATTGATATTTTACAGAAGAGTCGTATGGATGTTTTACAGAAGAGATGTATGGATGTTTTACAGAAGAGTTGTATTGATGTTTTAAAGAAGAGTCGTATGGATGTTTTACAGAAGAGATGTATGGATGTTTTACAGAAGAGTCGTATGGATGTTTTACAGAAGAGATGTATGGATGTTTTACAGAAGAGTTGTATTGATGTTTTAAAGAAGAGTCGTATGGATGTTTTACAGAAGAGATGTATGGATGTTTTAGAGAAGAGTTGTATAGATGTTTTACAGAAGAGTGGTATTGATATTTTACAGAAGAGTCGTATGGATGTTTTACAGAAGAGATGTATGGATGTTTTAGAGAAGAGTTGTATAGATGTTTTACAGAAAAGTTGTATAGATGTTTTACAGAAGAGTTGTATAGATGTTTTACAGAAGAGTTGTATAGATGTTTTACTGAAGAGTTGTATAGATGTTTTACATAAGAGTTGTATAGATGTTTTACAGAAGAGTGGTATTGATATTTTACAGAAGAGTCGTATGGATGTTTTACAGAAGAGATGTATGGATGTTTTACAGAAGAGTCGTATGGATGTTTTACAGAAGAGATGTATGGATGTTTTACAGAAGAGATGTATGGATGTTTTACAGAAGAGTTGTATTGATGTTTTAAAGAAGAGTCGTATGGATGTTTTACAGAAGAGATGTATGGATGTTTTAGAGAAGAGTTGTATAGATGTTTTACAGAAGAGTGGTATTGATATTTTACAGAAGAGTCGTATGGATGTTTTACAGAAGAGATGTATGGATGTTTTACAGAAGAGTTGTATAGATGTTTTACAGAAGAGTGGTATTGATATTTTACAGAAGAGTCGTATGGATGTTTTACAGAAGAGATGTATGGATGTTTTAGAGAAGAGTTGTATAGATGTTTTACAGAAAAGTTGTATAGATGTTTTACAGAAGAGTTGTATAGATGTTTTACAGAAGAGTTGTATAGATGTTTTACTGAAGAGTTGTATAGATGTTTTACATAAGAGTTGTATAGATGTTTTACAGAAGAGTGGTATTGATATTTTACAGAAGATTCGTATGGATGTTTTACAGAAGAGTCGTATGGATGTTTTACAGAAGAGATGTATGCATGTTTTAGAGAAGAGTTGTATAGATGTTTTACAGAAGAGTTGTATTGATGTTTTACATAAGAGTTGTATAGATGTTTTACATAAGAGTTATACAGATGTTTTACAGAAGAGTCGTATGGATGTTTTACAGAAGAGATGTATGGATGTTTTAGAGAAGAGTTGTATAGATGTTTTACAGAAGAGTTGTATAGATGTTTTACAGAAGAGTTGTATTGATGTTTTACAGAAGAGTCGTATGGATGTTTTACAGAAGAGATGTATGGATGTTTTACAGAAAAGTTGTATACATGTTTTACTGAAGAGTTGTATAGATGTTTTACATAAGAGTTGTATTGATGTTTTATTGAAGAGTTGTATAGATGTTTTACATAAGAGTTATACAGATGTTTTACAGAAGAGTTGCTTTGATGTTTTACAGAAGAGTTGTATGCATGCTTTACAGAAGTGTTGTATAGATGGTTTACAGAAGAGATGTATTGATGTTTTACAGAAGAGTCTTATAGATGTTTTACAGAATGGTTGTATAGATGGTAATGTTCTAATTAAAATAATCGTTTTATTTTGTCCTTGTCAATTGATAGTCAAATTAACGTATGCACGGCTGAATAATAGTATTGTGTTATGGGGCTCTTTCAATATATGTTTGATTGTTGTGAAGATTTATCATTTTGATACGTATAGATGTTTAAGCCTAACAGATTACTGAGATTGTTTTGAATGTTTCCATCGTACTATGCACAAAATAAGTGTGCATTTTCTTGACATTCTAGGGTTTCTGCCCTGTGAATTTATATTTGGATACAGAGTTCAAGGCTGGTTCATTTGTGGCTAGTGCAATGCATACTTTTCTCCGTAAAGTTATTAAATTTAACGCATACAAACTGGACAAACTCATGTAGAATTTGCAAGAATAAAATGAAACGTAATTGATAGCTAGTGCTCATCCAGGTTATTTTGTCAAGTATGAGAAATCTGAGGTAACTCATGTTAGTTGAAGAGCTCAAGAACTGCAACCAACGCGACGTTACAACTTGCCTTGATGTAAACGTTACGAATTGTCTTGATATAGATGTTACGACTTGCCTTAATGTAGACGTTACGACTTGCCTTGATGTAGACGTGACGACTTGCCTTGATCTAGACGTTACGACTTGCCTTGATGTATAAACTTCAGGAAAGATTCCACGTACAGCTGACAATTATTGTTAAACACACACAGTTTTCTTAGTAACTCTTCCACTCAGCAGTCTTCTGGTTAAACACGCACAGTCTATTTAGTAATTCTTACATGCAGCAGTCTTTTGGTTAAACACACACAGTCTATTTAGTAATTCTTCCACTCAGCAGTCTTCGGGTTAAACACACACAGTCTATTTAGTAATTCTTCCACTCAGCAGTCTTCTGGTTAAACACCCACAGTCTATTTAGTAATTCTTACACACAGCAGTCTTTTGGTTAAACACACACAGTCTATTCAGTAATTCTTCCACTCAGCAGTCTTCTGGTTAAACACCCACAGTCTATTTAGTAATTCTTACACACAGTAGTCTTTTGGTTAAACACACACAGTCTATTTAGTAATTCTTCCACTCAGCAGTCTTCTGGTTAAACACCCACAGTCTATTTAGTAATTCTTACACACAGTATTCTTTTGGTTAAACACACACAGTCTATTTAGTAATTCTTCCACTCAGCAGTCTTCTGGTTGAACACCCACAGTCTATTTAGTAATTCTTACACTCAGCATTCTTCTGGTTAAACACACACAGTCTATTTAGTAATTCTTCCACTCAGCAGTCTTCTGGTTATACACACACAGTCTATTTAGTAATTCTTCCACTCAGCAGTCTTCTGGTTAAACACACACAGTTCATTTAGTAATTCTTCCACTCAGCAGTCTTCTGATTAAACACGCACAGTCTATTTAATAATTCTTAAATACAGCAGTCTTTTGGTTAAACACACACAGTCTCTTTAGTAATTTTTACACTCAGCAGTCTTCGGGTTAAACACACACAGTCTATTTAGTAATTCTTCCTCTCAGCAGTCGTCTGGCTAAACACACACATTCTATTTAGTAATTCTTTCACTCAGCAGTCTTCTGGTTAAACACACACAGTCTATTTAGTAATTCTTCCATTCAGCAGTCTTCTGGTTAAACACACACATTCTATTTAGTAATTCTTCCTCTCAGCAGTCGTCTGGCTAAACACACACAATCTATTTAGTAATTCTTCCACTCAGCAATCTTCGGGTTATACACACACACAGTCTGTTTAGTAATTCTTCCACTCAGCAGTCTTCTGGTTAAACACACACAGTCTATTTAGTAATTCTTCCAGTCAGCAGCCTTCTGGTTATACACACACAGTTCTTTTAGTAATTCTTCCACACAGCAGTCTTCTGGTTAAACACGCACAGTCTATTTAGTAATTCTTCCTCTCAGCAGTCGTCTGGCTAAACACACACATTCTATTTAGTAATTCTTTCACTCAGCAGTCTTCTGGTTAAACACACACAGTCTATTTAGTAATTCTTCCTCTCAGCAGTCGTCTGGCTAAACACACACAGTCTATTTAGTAATTATTCCACTCAGCAGTCTTCTGGTTAAACACACACAGTCTATTTAGTAATTCTTCCATTCAGCAGTCTTATAGTTAAACACACACAGTCTATTTAGTAAATCTTCCACTCAGCAGTCTTCGGGTTAAACACACACAGTCTATTTAGTAATTCTTCCACTCAGCAGTCTTCTGGTTAAATAAACACAGTCTGTTTAGTATTTCTTCCACTCAGCAGTCTTCTGGTTAAACACACACAGTCTATTTAGTAATTCTTCTATTTAGCCGTCTTCTGGTTAAAAATCTATTTCAGTTAAACTACATCCAAATCTCAATCAGGCACAAAATATAGGAATAAAATATCTGACCAGAAATCTGTATATGTTCCTACTTGCATCTATTTCAAGAAGAAATAAGTTATTTCTGATTGCTAGAAATTAAAAAGTAAATAACGAAAAAAGATAACTAGTACAAATTGTCTTACGCCTAAGATGTTAATGTGTCGGTGATTCGTTGAAAGAAACACATTTGTTGAGTTAGTAAGTTCCAGTGTAATTATATTATGGAAACTTATGAACCTTTTGTATGTATTGGTTCTATAGCACTCACAGATGATTGTGCCACACCAACCCCTATTTCTTTTTTAGGGACACTTTCTAATTAATCCACTTGTAACTGACAAGCATTTTTTGTAACAAAGTCGATGCTATATAAACTGATATACATGATTATACACAGCGTGTGCAGTTAACAGAGCTATGGCAAAGAAAGGTCTTGAGAAAGGGGTTGATCAGGTACGCAATCCATTAGCTGATGCCTTTATTGGTCGTTTTTCGATGATGTCACAATATTGATCAATCGAAGGATATGTTATATAATTGACCTCCATTTTAGTGATCATTCTTATTCTGATTATGGTGACAAATGACAATCAGCTGTCGTTGAATAGGAAAACTATCTTAGGATATCCTGTTTGTTTCAGAAGCATATTAATGAGCCAAAAGCCATAGATGTACCTGTTTGCGAATTTTTGTTTAAAATTGGGGTCTTTATGATAAATTAGAGTCCTCCTGAGGTACCTGCTGCTGACGAGTTGTCGGTAAGCTAACAAATTTATTTCCAAAGCCATATGGACAGGAAATTTTGAGTCTTAGTACATGAAACTTTCTCAGCTGGTCATTTAGCGATCAAAATGACTTAGTGGCAAAATTTTGAATTGATTTAGGCAGACACTTCATATCTTGCCATACTTGTCCAACTTGTCATATTTGTCCAACTTGCTATACTTGTCCAACTTGCCAAACTTGTCCAACTTGCCATACTTGTCCAACTGTAGAAAAGCCGAATCAAAAGATACCTAAAGCTTATCTGCAAATCATTCGTACATTTAAAGAACCAGTTTGCAGCAAACGGTAGAAAATATTAGTCCTTTTTTTAATGCATGTTAGGTAATAAATAATTGCTGACTATAATATGTTAGGTAATCAATAATTTCTGACTAAAATATATTAGGTAATCAAAAATTGCTGAATATAATATGTTATGTAATCAATAGTTGCTAACTATAATATGTTATGTAATCAAAAATTGCTGACTATAATATGTTATGTAATCAATAATTGCTGACTATAATATGTTAAGTAATCAATAATTGCTGACTATAATATGTTAAGTAATCAATAATTGCTGACTATAATATGTTAAGTAATCAATAATTGCTGACTATAATATGTTATGTAATCAATAATTGATGACTATAATATGTTAAGTAATCAATAATTGCTGACTATAATATATTAGGTAATCAATAATTGCTGACTATAATATGTTAGGTATTCAATAATTGCTGACTATAATATGTTAGGTAATCAATAATTGCTGACTATAATATGTTAGGTAATCAATAATTGTTGACAATAATATTTTAGGTAATCAATCATTGATGACTATAATATGTTAGGTAATCAATAATTGCTGACTATAATATGATAGGTAATCAATAATTGCTGACTATTATATGTTAGGTAATCAATAATTGCTGACTATAATATGTTAGATAATCAATAATTGTTGACTATAATATGTTATGTAATCAAAAATTGTTGTCTATAATATGTTAGGCAGTCAATAAATGCTGACTATAATATGTTAGGTAATCAATAATTGCTGACTATAATATGTTAGGTAATCAATAATTGCTGACTATACTATGTTAGGTAATCAATAATTGTTGACTATAATATGTTAGGTAATCAATAATTGCTGACTATAATATTTTAGGAAATCAATAATTACTGACTATAATATGCTAGGTAATCAATAATTGCTGACTATAATATGTTAGGTGATCAATAATTGCTGACTATAATATATTAGGTAATCAATGATTGCTGACTATAGTATGTTAGGTAATCAATAATTGCTGACTATAATATGTTAGGTAATCAATAATTGCTGACTATAATATGTTAGGTAATTAATAGTTGCTGGCTATAATATGTTAGGTAATCAATAGTTGCTGACTATAATATGTCAGGTAATCAATAATTGCTGACTATAATATGTTAGGTAATCAATAATTGCTGACTATAATATGTTAGGTAATCAATAATTGCTGACTATAATATGTTAGGTAATCAATAATTGCTGACTTCGAGGAATGTTACAAGTATTGCCAATGTTAAAGCTTTGATAAAGAGTTTTTTTTTCAAAACATTTATTTTACACAGTTTGGTCTTTCTAGATATATTTAATATAATCATGAGCTATATTTTATGTCTGGAATTTTAAAGCAGGTTATGCATGATTTAGGCCTGAAAGAAATAGGAAATATTCACCCAAACTTTCAAAATATTTTACTAATCTTAAGAGTATAATTAGGTCATATTATGGTTATAAGACTAGGATACATATGTAAAATTATTGTTATTTGTTGTTGAGAAATCAGTTCATGAACTAGTTGTTAAACATACCTTCTGCAGAAATAATAATATTTGCTTAAATCGAAACTCGAAACGTATTTCCAATGAAGTTTCAGACAATGTTTCTTAATTTAAATTCAAGCTGTAGAAGGATTGGAAAATTACATGTTATCAACATTCTACTCAGATAAACATTAAATTGTGATAAAACAAAACTACAAAGAAAATAAGTGATCAGAATGGCTCTCATGTCCTCAAGGCTATGTATTATCGTCCTTACATAGTAAAAATAAAGGTAGTGATTTATGTTATATCATTAAGCCTCCACTGAGGCAAAAACACATTGCCTTATAATATATGTTGATAGTAATAGCCATGTCAACCATCCATTCAATTAATATTTGTACTGTCTCACACTGACGATTTATGCGATAGACTGCATTCGGATTGTGACTTTGGTGTAGAGAATCTACTGAAATCTGAAATGGTGAAAATCTGGACCAGTACTTTTACATCAGCAGCATCAACAGATGAATTAAATAAAACAGCTGTAAATTGAATGTAAGCACTTGTTTTCACATTTTCCAAACCGAGCAAATAATTTTTGTGATGTATTTGAAAACATAGATTCCATACCCGTGAAATAGAATAAGTACAGGATTTACCTTTTAAACAGGAACACATCATTTAAGCATTTGCTGGAAAATGATTTCATAGAGGTGAGTAAAAATGAAATAACATTAAAACATTATTCTCGCACAGAAAACAGATCATATTCTTGCATGCACACCAAAAGAGAACAGTGTGAACCAACAGTGTTATTTCCATTGCCAAAAAGAGAAAACTGCAGAGACAAAATTGGAATCGCAAAATATGTTACCAAATATAAATATTTTGAAATGATCCTGACAAATTCCACTGACGGAAATGGCAAATAAAATTTAAGAACTTGTAACTCCAGATATACATTATGTATATATTTTAATTATGATGAAAGTTGTGTCTTAAACTTTGTAACCTTTACTGGACATAATTACAGATACTCTACTGAAAGTTGTGCCTTATACTTTACTACGTTCAATGGACATAATTATATATACTCTACTCAAAGTTGTGCCTTATGCTTTACTACGTTTAATGGACATAATTACAGATACTCTATTGAAAGTTGTGCCTTATACTTTACTACGTTCAATGGACATAATTATATATACTCTACTCAAAGTTGTGCCTTATGCTTTTCTACGTTTAATGGACATAATTACATGTACTCTAATGAAAGTTGTTCCTTACACTTTACTACGGTTAATGGACAAAATTTCCTATACTGTACTGAAAGTTGTGCCTTATACTTTACTACGTTAAATGGACATAATTTCATCTTCTCTACTGAAAGTTGTGCCTTATACTTTATAACACTGTGTATAACTCCGGCCATTAGTGCGTATGGGAAGATTGAGCGATAAAATACCGACTGGCATGAAGCCAGCTGGTAGGTTTTGGAGCCAGTGACTGAGGCGAAGAAGCAAGCTATTCTGGCTTATAAGGCTGCGTCTAGCTCTACTACACTACAAACCCTCATGATTGCCCGGATAAATGCTCAGCGGACTGCCCACCACTGTGCCAACACCTATTGGCTGAAGCTCTGCAATAGCATGCAAACAGCTAATGGCACTGGAGATGCAAGAGGCATGTACAAGGGCATCAGGAAGGCGACAGGTCCCCCATCTCTCAAGACTACCCTCCTCAAGTCCAATACAAGAGTAATCGTCACAGACCAGGAGAAACAGCTACAGCGCTGGGTTGAGCACTATCATAAGCTGTATGCAATTTAAGCCTTCGTCACCAATACTGCCCTGAACGCCATCTCAGACCTGCCAATCATGGATGAACTAGAAACCCCGCCCTCCATGGAAGAGCTAAGTAAAGCCATCGACTGTCTCGCTTGTGGGAAGGCCTCTCGGAGCTACGGCATCCCAGCTGAAATCCTCAAGAACGAAATACCGACACTACTCAAGCCCTTGCACGAACTCCTCTGCCTCTACTCTGAACAGGGACATATCACCCAAGATATGCGGGATGCCAAAATCAAAACTTTGTACAAGAACAAAGGAGACCGCAGCGACTGCAACAACTATTGGGGCATTTCCCTTATTATTGTCGGAAAGGCATTCGCACGTGTCGCACTGGTGCGCTTGCAGACCCTAGCCTCCCGTATCTACACAGAATCCCAGTGTGACTTCCGAGTTGGCCTGTCAACTGTAGATATGATCTTCTCTCTACCTCAACTGCAGGAGAAGTGTAATGAGCAGAAAATGACCCTCTACATTGCCTTTATAGACTTGACTTGGCGTTTGACCTGGTCACCTGGAGCGGACTCTTCAAGCTCGTAAAAAATGTAGGCTGCCCCCTCGATTGCTTGCCGTCATCACATCGTTTTACCAGAACACTCAAAGCACAGTGTGCTTCAACGGCGCAACATCAGAAGCCTTCCCAGTCAGCAGTAGAGTAAAGCACGGTTGTGTTCGTGCACCAACCCTCTTTGCCATCTTCTTCGTGCTCCTCCAGTACGCCTTTAAGGACTGCAGCGAGGGAGTGTACATTCACACCAGGGCAAATGACAAACTGTTCAACATCAAACGTCTCTGTACAAACACCAAAGTCACAGAGGTTCTCATCCGTGAATTGTTCTTCGCCGACGATGCCGATTTGACATCATATACAGGAGAAGGACCGCAGCAGCTGGTGTGTCTCCTCTCCCACGTCTGTAAAGAGTTCGGACTGTCCATCAGTTTGAAGACGAATGTCATGGCGCAGGATGCAGAATCCCATTCAGCCATCACCATTGATTGGTGCAACCTTGAAGTTTTTGAGAACTATACATACCTTGGGTGCACCATCTCCAGCTCGCTCTCCATTGATGCTGAGATGAGCGGCACGATTGCTAAGGCAGCAGCAGTTATGGCAAGAATAAAAGAGAGGGTCTTGAACAATCTCAACCTCACTGTGAAGACCAAACTGCGTGTATACCAGGCATGTGTACTCAGCACACTCCTCTACAGTAGCGAGGCATGGACCACCTACACGAACCACGAAAGGAAACTCAATAGCTTCCATATGAGATGCCATTCGGCGCATTCTGCGCGTCCAATGGCAGAACAACGTACCCAACAAGGAGGTTCTGGAACGGGTCAGCATGAATAGCATGTTCACCATCCTCACAGAGAGGCGCCTTCGATGGCTCGGCCACGTTTGGAGAATGGATACAGGCCAAATTCCCAAGGACCTGTTATACGGCGAGCTAGCAGAAGGCACACGACCGAGTGGACGGCCACGTCTGCGATACAAAGACGTCTGCATGAAGGACATAAAGATGACTAACATCAGCGTCAACAACTGGGAGAGCTGTGGTAATAACCGCTACGAGTGGCGACCTGGTGTAAAACAAGGCATTCTGAAAGCCGAGGAAAGGATAAAAGCAAACCTCGCTGCTAAAAAAGAGCCAGGAGGAAGGCGAAACAACAACAGCTTCAACAAGTATCAACCTTCACCTGCAACAAATGCAACAAAGATTGTCACGCAAGGGTTGGACTCTTCAAAACTTTACTACGTTTAATGGACAAGATTACATCTAATCTAGATAATCATACTGCTTGTACCTACGCTCTCATACACAAAGACACCTGGATGGAACACTTGGAGATTAGGACATATTTTGACAGACTAAAAATGCAATTTTAATAACGTATTTGTTTTAAAATTACATATCGTGTGACATGTTAAAGTTAAACCTATATATGCTAAAGTCAGTTGTTTATCATTATTCCCTCTGCTTAAAGTAAAAAGAAACTGATGAAATTTTAAGTTATGGTAAGATAACATTATAAGAAAACTTTTCTCTAATATATTTTTTTTTATAATTGATGAACCGTTGACAAATTTATTGAGGAAAACCAAATTTTGTAGGTCTGAAAAATGTCAGGACGCTTTTGATAAGTTAAAAGTCACACATTTGAGTGTGCCTGTCTTTTCGACTCCAAATTTCAGTCAATCATTAACATCGTCTGTTGATGCAAATGTTGTTTCTCTCGTTGATTGAAGAAGAAGATTTAGATCATCTAGTAAGAAATGAAACAAGCACTAGAAAAAAATAGTTCACAATTCAAAGGATTTTGTGGCTTTCCTATTGGTTTTGCAAAATATTGAAGAATATATTAGATGAGATTATTCTCCGGTTATTGTATTTAGTGACTTTAACACCTTTACTTTCAGTGGCGAGATACAGAACAAAATTCAGGGATTATTCATGTGAAATTTGATGTTCCAGGAATACAATATTCATATGAATATTAATCGCATATTTCTAGTGTATATAAATATATTTTTGCATGTGTTCGTTGTGTCATTTATAAGATATCATCATATTTAATATTTATCATATGGGCATTTGACAACTAGCTAAAAGTACACAATATTGCACATATAATTAATATTCTTTTTGATGGTTTGAGTAAAATTTTATTTTCTTCCTAGCCTTGTCCAAATTAAGTTTGTTGTCTTCCAGACCAGAAACATTGATTTATTAATTCAGTATATATTTATCTGCTGATATGTGCCAAACGTAAGGTAATTATACTGTTCCGAGTAAGGGACATTAGGTCTACCTTGGTCTTTATTATCATTGTAGTAACAGACCATCTCTAATTATGTATTGTAATTTCCTAAAAATGAACGTGCATCCTCCATACTGACTCAACTTGTGTGTCTTGTTTTCATAGAAATGTATTACTGACTCAACTTGTGTGTCTTGTTTACATATAAATGTATTACTGACTCAACTTGTGTGTCTTGTTTACATAGAAATGTATTACTGACTCAACTTGTGTGACTTGTTTACATCGAAATGTGTTACTGACTCAACTTGTGTGTCTTGTTTACATAGAAATGTATTACTGACTCAACTTGTGTGTCTTGTTTACATAGAAATATATTACTGACTCAACTTGTGTGTCTTGTTTACATCGAAATGTATTACTGACTCAACCTATGTGTCTTGTTTACAAAGAAATGTATTACTGACAACTTGTGTGTCTTGTTTACATAGAAATGTATTACTGACTCAACTTGTGTGTCTTGTTTACATAGAAATGTATTACTGACTCAACTTGTGTGTCTTGTTTACATATAAATGTATTACTGACTCAACTTGTGTGTCTTGTTTACATAGAAATGTATTACTGACTCAACTTGTGTGTCTTGTTTACATAGAAATGTATTACTGACTCAACTTGTGTGTCTTGTTTACATCGAAATGTATTACTTACTCAACTTATGTGTCTTGTTTACAAAGAAATGTATTACTGACAACCTGTGTGTCTTGTTTACATATAAATGTATTACTGACTCAACTTGTGTGTCTTGTTTACATAGAAATGTATTACTGACTCAACTTGTGTGTCTTGTTTACATTGAAATGTATTACTGACTCAACTTGTGTGTCTTGTTTACATAGAAATGTATTCGTCGGTATGAGCATCAGGTAGAGTTATTATGTGTTCAGTATTTCATGTTGCATGGAATTTACTTGGTCACTTTTTAATTCATTGCGGATTCAAAGAGTTCATCGATACTAGTCTTCGTAAGAAATATTAACTTGAAATTATATTGGATTATAACGAGAATATGTTGGGTTATATTATTTGATTCAACAATAGAATGGAGGCACGTTATTAACATTCAGACCATTGGTGCACTAGTTGGTTAGACACTACAGACAACTGTAGTCACATCAACACCTCTGTAAATTATATGGAATATTACTAACATTTACTCAGAACATTATAGATTAGGAATTATGTTACTATGTTTTTTAGTGATTTTATTCAAATTATCGTAAATTATTTTATAATAATTTATTTGCCGAATTTGAGAAAAGGTTTTGGCTTTGTCTCTTTCTGTCACTTCGTTAGAGACCATATAGTCGTAAATCCTGTAAAGTGTAAACATGCAACAATGGACCTGTCAAAACGGACGCGGACAAATTTAAATAAATCACATCTCAACGACCGGCACACCGCTATAAAAGACGCTTCTTTCGGTGCGTGCAAGTCTAATCAAAGGTAACACATTTAGATAGTGCGGCATACCGCTAAAAAAGACGCTTTTTCGGTGTGTGCAAGTCTAATCAAAGGTATCACATTTAGTTAGTGCGGCCCACCGCTATAAAAGACGCTTCGTTTGGTCCGTGCAAGTCTAATCAAAGGTAACACATTTAGATAGTGTTAGCTGCATACAGTAGTAGAAGAAAACAAGGTTTTTATTCCAAACCTTGTTTTTACCCCTCCAAACAAATATAAATTATCCCCCACCCTCTTTTTTAAAAATAAGTATTAGTATAGTTTCTACCCCCTTCTCTGTTATTACAGTGTTAATGAATTCAGGTAGAGAGTTAGTTATGTACATGAGTATTCAGATAAACTTCCTTATACATCCAGGTAAATTAACAAGAGGTATTTTAGAAAACATCAGGTGCAGACAGGTATTTTGTTTTGTTACAAAACATCAGGTGTAGGAATGCCATTCATCCAGGTAAACTGAGGTTGACGAATTTGTTAGAACGCCGCATGTGTGGAATGTTTACGAACTATTCTAAAGACAAGTAAGTTTACCACAAGTTTTTCATCAGATAACATATGCTGGGCAAGTTGGAAATTAAACTGCGCATTAGAACGTGGCGATTCCAGTTAACAAGGTGGAAATTAAACTACGCATTAGAATAAATGTGAGAAAGGTAAGTTATATTATTTTATACCTCATGTTTCATTAATTTTACTACTGTAAAATTTTTCAAACATTATTTCTTTTGTTTAGATAAAATTTCAGTCGGAAAAGATAAGATCTATCAGTTTACCTGGATTTTATACTGCAGTTTTCAGGTAGGGAAACAAACTTACACGATCCCCTGTGTGTAGATTCTTAATGCGCATTAGAGCGTGGCAATTTCAGTTAACATTTGCAAGGCGGAAATTAAACTACGCATTAGGGAAGGTAAGTTATATTATATCTTAAGTTTAGATAAAATTATACGTTACTCATATTTCTCTTTGATAATTTGTTTCATACTTACTATCCATCATTGGTAGAATATCTGTTAACATATTGTCAATAATACGAAATTCACGTAATAAATCATCCAATGCTAAACATTGTGAATATATACACACGGGTAACCGCTGTAATGTATTTGATAGATTTATTTTGCTGCGTCCATTCACCAGACCCAGAAGCAACAGTACACACAATATTTTTAATCTGTTTGTGAGGAATTTTAACCATACTCGTTTTCTCAACAATATCATTGAGTTTAGTGTCAATATTAGAGAGTGTAATGTCAACAATTGATGGATCTCCCAAAAATTTATCTTTAAGAGTGTTTATGTTTCTGCGAAAAGTTGTAAACGTATTCACGTGACCGGTAAAGTTAGTTTTGAGCGCTTTGATTTCATTACTGATTGAAATGTCCTGCTCATTGACGTATTTTTTGTTTACAGAATAAAAATCAGACTCAGGTTGTCTGAGGTTAGTAACGGAATGATTGTTCATATTGAGAAATGCATGCATTATACCACCATTGACTGACATGTACGTAGTTTTTAGTGGCAGCGTTTCCATCTCTGGTTGTGTTTCCAAGATCTGTGATCTAATTCTGGTTCATAACAATATTCCCACTAAATAAATCACCAGCTTTTTTAACAGAATCATTCAATGACCTACCAGAATCTTGTATCTTACCTCGATTGTTAAAAGTCACGATATTATCAGTAACCGCATCAGTATTTCGTACAAGTACATCTGACAGTTTTATATTACTCGTCTTTAATCGTCCTTCTTTGTTCTGGAAAATGACTACTTCATTTGGATCTACACTGCCAACATTTAGTAGATCATTGATTTCATTTTTGAGCTGATAAAGAGTTGCATATTTGGATAAGTCACCTTGATAACCTTCTGTGGATAAATCTCCTGATAGTGTTCCAAAGTTTGTGTAGTAGCTCATTATTTACTATCCTAGATAAAATTATCAACACTAGTTTAATATTATACAAAATGGCAAAATCGTTGATATTAAACTTTGATACAGAGAGACTGGTGAAGTACAAACATAGCAATGAACTTGCTCAATCTCAGGCATATAACAAGCATGACGTGGGCATGTGCCTGCTACAGAAGCAACAGCTACAATTTTCAAGCCAGTTACTGAAGCACTATTAGGTAAACAACCTGAAACTAAACCACCATCAGAAGAAGAACTTGAACAACTGCAAGAAAATGGTTTGGTTGGAATTGTTAAAGAACGACAGGAAGCAGATGCTGCAAAACTTGTTACTAGATCCGATGAAGAAAAAAGAAAACTAATTGAGCACTTACAGCAAATATAGCTGACCCTGCAGCTAGACAAGCTGAAACAGATCGATTGGTAAACAATCCGCTGGAACTTGAGCGAAGATTAGCCGAGGTAACAACGCAAGGAATAACAGATATTATAAAAAATTATCAGGAGACATAAACGATATTAGAGAGGAGCAACAAAGAGTTGGTGAGCTTACTGTAAATTTTATGGAAGTTGGAGAGCAAAGACTTCATTTTATAAAAAGAGCAAATGATGTGATAAAAGATAATGAATATGATGGTTTTTTAAAGAAAGAAAATATAATGGATTTTAATAATATAAGCAGGTGGACTGATGCAGAATATCAAACATTAATCGATAGATTAGATGTAATATTAAAAGACGGAGCTGCTGTTAAAGATGAAATAAACCCGGTTACAGAAATTAATGATATGCATACATTTTATGATAGTATGAGATATGGTGTTATTGCTATCATGTTTAAAAAAAAACAGCAGAAAATAGTAGAGCAAAACCTTTTGGTGGTGGGTGGAGTTTTAGAAGGAATTTTTTTGCTTTTGATAAAAATCCTGTAGAAAACTATAGAGAAGTAAGAACAGAAACTGGTGTAGAAATATTTACTTCAACATCTGAAATGTTAGGTAGATTAATGTTATTAATATCATCAAAGGAAGCTGGGAATGAAAGTGTTGAACTTGATAATGAAATCATTGATATATTTTATCATCTAAGATCGAGTGAATTATTAACATCTGGCAAATATGAAAATTTATACCGCGACTTAATCGCGACGACTTAATTTTGTAAAATGATTTAATATAAAAGGAATGCAAACAACATTATTACTAAACTCTAATGAGTCTGCGAAAGATAGCGCACATTTTTCAGTAAATTATATTCCGCCTATCCAACTAGATCCTGCAAAACAATGAGATTGGATTAATTTATTGTACTTGCTAGAATGCTATGCCTAACGTGAAAACTGATTTAAACTATGAAATGTGGTTTACTATGATTACAGCATATTCAATATCTACAACCAAAAAATTAAAAAAAAGTTCCACAAAGAGCTTATAATATTACTGATCTAAACAGGACAATCGAAGAGATCGTAACAAAAGCTGAATGTGTGGCTGATAATTTTGAATTGGCAGCGAATTATAACACATTGCGAGCTAGGATAACTTTAAACAATATGTTAATCGGTCTTGAACCAAGAGAAAGAAGTATTGCACAGCTGTTAGGAATGATTAAAAAACGTTACAATGCACTTGATCAGCCTATTACGTATGACAGTGAACTACCAGTAAATATAACAGAAGTAAATACAATATTAGTAAATTGCTCTATTGCTTCTGGCTCTTATACATCAAAAGGTAGCAAAGGTCAAACAATTTACAGTTTTTCACCTGAAGTTCCGCCAGGTTTTCTCATGCAAATAACTCCACGATATATTATTTATTAACCCTTAATCGTTGAAGATCAAATATCAAGTATAATAATGCAGTTGACAGATCAATCTGGAGAACAGTTACATGTTAATAATGAAGTTGTAACTTATTATTTACATCTACGCGAGCAAAAGTATAAATTATGCAACATCAAATATAATGAAACAAAGAAAAAATTATCGAAGAAAAATAATAGGAGGATTTTTTTGGAAATATATTTAAGAAAGTTATTGAAAATATTCCGGGTATAGCGCTAAGTTGCACCAATTGCTATTGACGCGGGTAAAGCTTTTGCAACTGGGGCTGCACCTGCCGCTGAGACTGCGGTTGGACAAAAAAATAGCTGATAAAATAAAAGGAAATCCACCGACTGCATCTGAAATAAAACAAGCTATCTCAGAAATCGCTCCAACAAAAGAAACTCAACGAGCTATGATAACAACAACAAAAAATTATCACCAAATGGCAAGCAGATCATACAAAAATTGATATCTAAAGTAACAGTGCCGCAATAAAAAAATATATAATGTAATAAAATAAAATGTCTGCTAAAAAATATCTCGAGTTAACAGAAAATTATGACATCGACAACGCTGTGACATAATTCAAGTATGTTGAGTATCTCGATGTGAATTCTAACGAACCAAATAAAACTGGTATCAGAACCTTTAGCACCAGAGACGAAGATGTATTCCTACTGCCACATAAGGCTATGTTAGAAATTCGTGATCAGATTATGACAGTAGCCAATCTACCTGCCGTAATTGCAGTCGGAGCAGAAATAGCTCTTTTAAATAACGGCTAGAGTTTATTCAAAAGTGCTAGATATCAACTGGCCAATCAAACTATAGAAGATATTTCAGGTCATCTACAAGTTACAAGTACAATTTTAAATATTATTTCGTTTTCCGACGATTACTCGAGATCAACTGCAACCAACATGATTTGGTTTAAAGATACTGGCCGGGGTATCGCTGAATAAACAGAATTTTTAAAGAGAGGCGCTATAGTACATGGAGTTGATGCTGATGCAAATGCTGTAATTGTGAGAAATTTTCTCATTGCGATTGCTGCTGCTCTAGATATTGCCGCACCTGCTGCAGAGGCAAATGCAAACGCTACAAGAGTTTTTCTTATATCAGCTTTTAATAATCTAAATATAACGCTACCAGCTGCAGATGCAAACGGTACTGCGTTTGTAAATTTACTTCTTAATACACTTGATGTAAGAAATCCACGCTATAACGAAGGTTTTGCTAGGCGAAGAAAACTTTTCAGCAGGATCACGTCAAATTACAATGATGCTTCCACTAAGCAGGATTTTCGGCTTTTATCGCTATTATGATAAAGTATTTCGCGTTGTAAAACATACGCTTATTTTAGATCGAGCAGAACAAAACGATTGCTTGTTTAGATCTAGCAGCAGGGAGGGTGAACCCTACAAATTTTTGCGACAAAATCGATTAAAGCCTCAGAATGCCAAATGGAACCTTCCTACGAAATCTCATATTTTAACCAAAAAAAAAAAATAAAGACCCCATTTTACAAATGGAGCCTTAGCGATTTTGTCGCAAATACATTGTCATAACCACCCTCAAATTGCTGCCATCTACGGTCGCAAATATGTTGTCATTTCACCCTCCCTGCTGCTGATTAATACAAACTATTTGTTAGCTTTTCACAAACAGACTAATCGATAATACTTCACCACGTAGATCAATCAAATTATTTGACTGATCGGTGAGTGTAAAATTAATTCTAGTTAGTAAATCATTTTGACATTGCATATAGACTGGATTAGTCGGATTTTCAACAATTAAAAATCCGGGGGGTGCTGTTGGTGAAAATGAATAAAGAATGTAACCTTGTCGGGCTTGATTTGATTGTTCCATATTAATTTGATAACTTCCTTCGATTACATCACACGTTAAATTAAGTGCGATCACCGATGAAATATTCACATTGTTCGGTGCGATATGTCTACCGTCGCCGTCGGGAGAATTATTATAAGTGAGGATAATAGGCTTCGGCTGGCTATCTTTCCATGATTGATAAATTTTATTAAATCCTTCGTCGATGGCAGTTCTGAGTTTTTTCTTTAACTCGGGAACATTATATCCTGGTAATTTATAATTTGGATTTTCATTTATATTTTTTTTATAATCTTGAGCTGAGCTAGTTTTTGAAATCGGGCTATTTTCATCAGTGAAGAGATTAGTAATCCTCGAATTAAATATTTCCATGTCATCGATGATTTTATTACCCGCGGCGACTACACTAGTAAACTCAGCTTGTGAAAGAAAGCCAGATCTTAACGACGGTAATAGCAACAAAAAATCATTATTCATTCTATCAATGATGTGATCTTTAATATCTACAAATGTTGGACTTGTTTCATGTATTTCCAGAATTTCACCTTCCTGTGGAATATAATCATTAAAAAATGGAATTCTCCACACATCTTCACCATATTGATTCTTATATCGATATCGTTTTGTGAAGTTTATATCCTCGAATTTTTTATAAGTTTTTGATGGATTTTCAGGTCCTATTTCATCAGTGACGTAATCAGATTTTACAGGCTCGGGCGTGGAATTACCAGCACTTCTAGGTGGATCTTCGGGCCATCCTAATACTGTTCTTATTGAACTGTTATAAATATCTACAACGTACCCAGGAGAGCCTATTTCAATTGTAGATGATAGTGTTGGTTCATGAACTGTTATCGCAATTTTTGATTCTTTTTTAGTAATCGATTTTATTCTACGTTGTAATTCATTATTAATTTGCTCAATTTGATAGGATCCAGTTGGTATTGAAACAACGTTCCAATTTGGAGTGTCATCTTTTTTATTCCTATATGCAAATACCAGGGAATTATTAGGTCTCTGACCGCCAAATGGAACCGATCTGATATTAGGCCAACTATGATACACTCGTAATTTTGCCAACGCGATTTCCTTTACTGAAACAGGTGAGGGAAAATTCACACTGAATTTAGGGTTTGTTGACGATATTGATATCATGCTTGTTTTCCGCGGAGTGGTATTTTCTGCTATCCGCTGAAGCAGTTGAATCTCTTGCGACATTATTATTATTATTTACAATGTCTAATTTTGCAATAGATGAAAAAACGCTAGCGTTTTTAATCTTAGTATCATAAATACGTATCATCGCGGAGAATTCGTCTTCGGTAATTATCGTATCATCAATCGATGATGACATCAACGAGGATAATTGTGAGTAACCGTTAGATACTGCTTGATGTTTTACTATATAGTCGTTAAGTTTTTCTTGAGAACACGATGATATTTTTTTAGTAATAGCATTTGGAATTCCAGCAAATGTTGTCACCGCGGAAATAGCAATTGGGACAGCAATCGGAGCTACCATTGTTACTGAAGATAGTATAATACCAGCACCGGCCATTATACCGGATACTGAGTATACTGTAACATCAATTACGGTAATTCTCCTGCGATACTTTTTAATTTTTATTTCATATTCATCAATGAGTGTTTTGAGTTTTGTTAAGAACTCTTTGACGGTATCATAGCGATATTGCGATGACGGAATCATATTATTTTAAAATCTCAAGTGGTTTCTAATTGTTAAAAATTCTAATTTAGATCAGCTACAAACTCCATGTACCATACAAATGATGTCTTATTTAAATTAGGATCAGTGCTTGTTATTGTAAACCGTTTGTATTCATCTAGGTCAATAGTCGTTGAAATCACGTTGTTGTATCCATATGAAGTCGATGATGATATATTAAACTGATTCAGTGACACTATTGTTAATCGATAAATACCCTTCTTTGACACAGTGAGAGTTATTGTATTCTTTTTAGGTTCCCAATCTAATGATCCAGAGAGAACTGTGTATATCATATTTATGATATTCCTCTCATGAGGAATCTTTATTCTTTCAAGTAGCGGAAGATTGTCTGTTTTAAATTTTGTAATATCCTCGATAGATTTTTTAATACTATTAATGTTATCTCTAATAATACTAAATCCAGTATCATTAATATTTTTAATATTGGATTTAATTTCATCAAAATTGGATTTAATTTCAGCGAGAGATAGAGAGGTTACAGCTGGTGTTCCAAAAAATTTATTGATAATATTTCTACGAAGGGAAGTATATGCTGTTATATGTTTTTCAATTTCTTCATTTAAATTTTTTAATGCATCTGTGATTGTAGAAACAAGTACACCTGGTTTGAGTTTTCCATCATTTAAATATAACGCTATTGTATCTTCAACGACGTCATGTCTTCGTATTAAGACATCATCCAATGAAACATTACTAGATTTCAATTTGCCCTGGCGATCTTGAAATACAACTATTTCCCCAGGATCTACACTTGACAAATTTAATGTCTCGGCGATTTCATCTTCGATTATTTTTTTTACACTTTCCACAGCGAATTTACTATCGGTTTCTGTTTTTTTTTTATTCTGATAAAGGTCGTCCCCAAATATCAATCATTATACGAAAACGCTACGTTTTTCTAAATCATAACGCTATCGTTTTTGCCATTGCCTGCTAGTATATTCATTAACAACAACTTGTGGTGGTTTCCTTGGAAATTTAGATATCTCTGCAAGTAAGCTTAATACTTCACGACCGCATATCGGTGGATCATTTAACTGTTGTGTTGGTAGCGTGGAATAAAAAATTGGAGATGACTTTGTTATTGTGGATACATATCGCATGAATTCTTTTGGTGGAGCTAATCCATATGAATCAAAATAGACAATTCCACGTGGATCAATTGCATATGCGACCCAATGAGTTCCTTTTCCGCTGCTGTTATCAAGATTGATAATACCCGTTTCATTTTTCATTGGTTTTGACGGTAATTGATCTCTCATGAAAACTCCTCTAAAGTTTTTTATTGATAATGATTTTACAGCATCAATTAAATCAAAATTGGACATTGGTGAAAATCCTAGGGATTTTTCCACTAATAAGCCGTTCCTGGTATTCTTAGGCCCGTGCCCTTGTACCAATTGTATTAGGTTCCTGGTAGTCTTAGACCCTTTCCTTTTTTTTATAGCCTTTCCCAGTAGCTTTTTTCAGGGCCATTTCCGCAGCAGTACCAACGGCTCCTAACGCTGCCGCCTTCGCAACCGCTGGGGCAGCCGCTGCAATCAAAGCTGGAATAGCAGCTAACAGCGGGAATATACCACCGGATTTTATCATACTGGCGATTGCTGCTTTCGAAAAATCAATTTGAACTCCTCGTTTGTTCTTTAGCGCATCATTGAAATGTTTTATTTGACGATCTGTCAGTGATAATTTATGTGCACCACCGGACATTTGAGTGGGTTTCAGCGTTATTGTAGTTCCACATTCTTTAGCCGACTTTGATTTCAATTTCTTGACCTGACCATCAGTCAACTGGACATTAACAATACTATATGTCATTCTATTCTAAAATGTAATTTACACTTTCAATTGATCTTATTGTGAAAATCCTAACTACAGGTTTTCCACTGGTGCATCAATAAGTCTCATTCGTCCGCCAACTCCTTCTAACAACATTGATTTATCACTGAGAATGACAGCAACTGCTCTATAATCGGCTATACCAGCAGGGCGTTGTACCCGAGCTTGGAAGTATATATCAACAACAGATTGTCTCATCATGTCAAGATGTTCCAATGAAAAGTAATAAATCGGATAGTGTTTTTCAAAATCAATTTGCGATATTTGCAAAATAGTATCAACATTTTGATCACGACCCATATACGACAATATTCTATGATATACACGAGCTATGTTGTTGTTTTCATAATTAAGCTGTACAATCTCTGCTGGCTCTTGTTGTCCGTTTATTCTCAACGAAACTTCACTTACTCCTAATTTATCAAATATCATATGACTAGATACTTGATGACCCACTCGATTTGCATCCTGTAACGCTATAAAGATATGACGTGGAGCTGAAACACCTTGTTTTGATGCTAAGTGCCATGTAAATGTGCCATTTACATTATCCTGCTTCGTATCAGTCGTTGTTGTTAGCCAACTTAGCAATGATTTTCCACCTGTGTCCATAAACGATAGTAATTCTTGCTCTATTGTAACTGCTGGTGTCAAGACGGGTATCCATAGAACCAATTTATTTAAAATGACTTTACCATCATCAACATCATCATCACGCCAGATTGCATCATTGTCATTCTCCTTTCGCACTAACACGACCGTATACTTTGCTCCATAGATGACTTTTCTGACATTTCTACAGAATCCGAATATATGATGTAACGGAATTGCACATGAAAACCGTCGATGTTGTCCTTTTAATGCTCCTTTTCGTGTTGCAAATCCTAGATTGAAATTATCATTGATCTTTTTTAAAATGTCGAAATCAGCGCCTGGTCTATCTTCACGCTCTGGATTAGCTGCGAGTTGTTGATCAACCAATGCAGTAGCTTGCGCAGTTCCTACTTTAACAAATTGATAATGGTTCGGATGATCAGAAGTATCCTTAGCAAACATCATAGACGGACCGGCCGATCTTGTATAATCATCAGAATATCTCGCAAGTCCGATTATTGTTGTTGCAATATCAACATTTTGTTCTATTGATTCAATTTCTTTTCCATCAATGATATATCTTGCACTGTTAAATAGCGCCATAAGCCATAATGCCATTATTTACGAAACCAACTCGGATATTTTGGTCATTCCCATATGGCGTATCAGCTGCAACATTTGTTACAAGTTCTCCTTCTACTTCAATAAACGCCTCACACGGCAAAAAGTATCTACTTGTATCTTGAACTTGAAGTTCAACTCTCCCTCGTTGATTAGGCTCTCTTGCAGGATAGGCATAATACTGATAGTTAATTTTAGAATCATCTTTATTCACCGGCGCTGCCATATCAAACGCTGGATCAGCAATTTTTTTAAATGCCATTTATACTAAAACGTATCGTTTTTCTAAATCATTTTCTTTTACGATTTCCTCCAAGACCGCTTCCCGCTATCATACTTGCAATATTACTACTATCTGGTGAAGTCATTGCTAATGATGCTAGTTTTTGTTCCACTGCGTTATTTATCACTTTACTGACATTTGCAGGCATCATTGTTGTTGAAGGTAGCGGTGGTGGTGGTTTTCGTCCGAATCTAGATTTCACCAATGACGTTATTCTATTTTTTGCGGTAGAAAAGGCCGTTCCTGCAAGATCTCCAACAGCGTTAATTCCCTTATTACGAATAACATAAATGGCTTTCATCGCTAATTGTTTAGCAATTGGTGCTACTTTTGGGGCTGTTCTTGTGAATAAACCCGCTATGGTATTTCCAAGGCCGTCTCCATAGTATGCCTTATAAACGGGCAATCTTGAGTTTACCACATACACGATTGTTGGTTTATTGTGATTATAGTGTACTATCATCTTATTTGAAATGACTTTGTAATTTCTAAATACAATTTCAATCGCTATAATAACCACTAAATTCCCCTGGAATTCCGTCCATTAACTCATCCAAGAGTTCTCGATACGTATGAATATCAATTATCCCACCTTGGAATAATCGTCTGCAAATATCAAATGCTTCATTAGTTATTTCGACTGAGTTATTCCCAGCTCGCTTACCTCCCATAAGAACCTCAAGTCGTGATATATCATTAATGATATTACTAGGACACATATGAGAATCATGATGAGAACGTCCATAACCCTCTCCTGAAGTACTTTCTGGTTCGGAAACGTTTTGAATTTCTGGAGCTGATTCGGAAACGTTTTGAATTTCTGGAGATTGTCGACCTCGACCTCGACCTCGACCTCGACCTCGACTTCGACCTCGACCTCGACCTCGTCCTCGTCCTCGACCTCGACTTCGACTTTGTTGTTCTTCTTTTCGTTGTTTTTGTTGTTGTTCTAAACCATCCGCATCAACTCCTATTTTAAAAGCTCTGTATTCCACTGTATTCTTATTTAAATTGCCGGTGATTTCTTTATTAATTTTATATATCCAATCCACCCATTGATTTTTGTTTATTGTGTTTTTTTTATACTAGTCTTTTAAAAATTTCTCCCTGTTATAATAACTTTTTACAGCAAAGTCTCCAAATAACGCATAGTCTTCTTTAGTTTTCAGCAATTGAAATCGTTTGATTACTTCTATAGCTTCATCAGTGAATTTCTCGTTAAAAGGAACACTTTTTTTAGTGGAAACTTTTTCAATAGAATCACTAGCATCTTCAACGGGGTTATCATCAATATCAATATTACCCATTTGTTGTATTTCTCGCTGAGTTTGTAACTCACCTGAAAGCTGTTTTATTCCCTCGTGAGTTTTTTCAGTTTCTGTAGCAATCTTTCCTAATACATCAATAATAGGTACTGCTCCCTCTTTAGGGATGTCGCCGTATATAGCACGTTCTGTTGCAAGTTTCATATCTTTAGTGGCTTTAGTTACAGGGGCAAAAAGTTGTTCGCTTCCAATAGAAAAGTCAGTCTGCGCTTGCTGTCTAAGTTGTAGTTTATCTTGCACGTTATCTCGAATTGGTATAAACTTTTTCAGTAATGCTAACCTCTCACGGGCTAGTCTGGTAGTTAATGCTTCTGATGTCATTATTGGAAATGCTAACGATTTTTCAATTGTCGGTTTCAATACTTGCATCAATCAAACGTCTTATAGATTTCACTTTCAAAGCAATCTCTGACCGAACTTGGTACTGTTCCCCGAGTTTCTTTCTAATGGCTTCAACTATACTAAATAGCCGAATGAATAAATTAATATCATTGTTATACAAAGAATCATTAACCGCTTTTTGGATTCTTTTTATCAGTGAATACATTTTAGGTAGAACATATCTTCCACGTTTCAATTGTATATCAATTTGTTCAAATTCATTCAAAAGTCTGTCTTCATTCAAAAATTCAGAAAGTACGATTCCTTGATTTCTTAAATTTGATATTTCTGTGATGATAGATGTAAATCTTGAAATTCCATTTATTGAATATTATTACTAGTGTATTTGTATCTTTAAAATATTTTTATATACAAAAAAAACCAAAACATATACAATGCCCGTCTCTTCCTCATTCGAGTTTCGAGGCAAGAAAGGGCACATACATTAAAGACTTATACAATACCCTAACTCCCCAATCGAGTTCAAGGGCGGGTTATATTGGGTATTAGACGTGAAATCCAAGTGATTTCTTTACAAACATTAAACATATAACATAAAGCCTCATTTGGAACCTCTTTCGCGCCAAACGACGTCAAAGAGGCCCAGAGGGGGGACAGTACATTACATATATACAATGCGATTATATAGAATATACAATGAATGAATATTTACAATGAATGAATATTTACAATGAATGAATATTTACAATGCGATTATATAGGATTTACAATGAATGAATATTTACAGTGAATGAATATTTACAATGCGATTATATAGGATGGTTATATATACAATGCGATTATATAGGATGGTTATATATACAATGAAATGATAGGATGGTTATATGATAGGATGGTTATATGATAGGATGGTATGATAGGGACAGTACAGGACGATACAAACATGAAACAACGGGGCGGACCTACACCCAATCTACCAATCAAAAGCAACCCAAGAAATTAACCATGGTTGAAGTTGAAAAAATTCAACCACACCATGTCAATGGCGTGGGAGATTTGATTGGTAAATTGGGCTTCGTTTTAAAGCCCCAAACTTATTACGGCTCATATTATATATAAGGTGAACTAATACTGCAGTGTCAATGTGTAGGTGTGTATTTATTTTTCTAGCATTTCATAATGAATATTGTGTAGTAATTTCAATGGAAGCTAAGTATTTAAATAAAACATTAAAACAAGAAATACAACTGTTAAATAATAGCAATTTTTTTATTAATTTCTATAATATTACGATTAAATAATCGTAGTAATAATGGATTTACACGACGAGATAACTCCGTAATGGGGATCCCTGTCAATTCAGGACCTGCTATTTCTTGAATCGAGAATGATATTTTTCTGAATTTTATTACATGTAGCCACACTAAAAAAACTAAACTACATGTAGCGCGTTTTACTACCCTGACCTCACATACAATCTATTTTAATTTGTAGTTATAAAGTAATTTCATTTTCATACAAACGCTGTTAACGCCGTCTTTGTAATTGGGATTTTTAAAAAATCTATTAATAGAACGTTGACCTCGGCCATACATAACTCTGTCAAATTGTCTACCTGCTGTTCTCAATTCAGTCTTTAGAAACAAGAAATAAGAACACAAAATCAAAATCCGTACATACCTGATACGTATATATACCAAGTTAACCATTAAATACGTACATGAGATCACACACATCATTAATTCAATCCAATTTCACTCTCGCACGAATTACATATCCGGGAATCAATATCGAAAGTAGGATAGTCACGTGACGATCAGTAGTAATGAGGGGAAATACGGAACAAAATAGTAATTATTGAGAGTCATTTCATGCGTATGAAAACTTTATTCTATGTCCATTTTTCTTTGAGATAGCTGTTTGACAAATCCCTTCAGCAACTTTTGGTACTGAAGGCATACATATTTCAAAATATTTCCCTGCAGCATTCATTGATTGAAAAATTCTTTTTTCATTCGTCGCTGTATCAAATGACTGTACTGGTCTCTTTCCAACTGACTTATAAGTCCCTGTCTTTCCTCTTTTTGTATTCTCTCTTTGAGAAATGCATTGTAAATTGGAAATCGCGTTATTTAAGGGATTGGAGTCAATGTGATCAATAACACAGCCATCTTTAATCGGTCCCATATAACACTCAAAGACTGCCCTATGACAGAGATATCCCTTTCCTCCAGCAGTAAATTGCAAGTATCCCTGATTATTAACAAAACCAATTGGTTTTTTCAGTCTACAGTGTCTAACAACACCATTACGAGATATTTCATAATAAACAAGTATTGGATGTGGTCTGAATTCTTGCTCCATTTATATATAATAATACTATTTGTCTAATTCATTATTTGCTTTAATTATAAATCTATTAATGTAGTCTTGAGGGGTTTTTATGATTTTGTCTTTGACAGAGTCATGGTTAGTATCAATGATAGCGTTTTTTATTCGTTTATCATAATAACGTTTTAATTCTCTAAACCGCTTACCCCCACAATTGATACATAATTGTGATTTTCCTCTCACACCCACCCCACAATTTATGCATGGGGACGGGCCTGTCGAATTATTTCTGACACTCTGTAAGTGATATCCACAGAATTCACCTCTACACGATTTATTGCATGGGGTTACTGATCCAATCATAAGCCATTTGCAGTGATTCATTATATATAAACAAACTTTTCTATTTAAATACTTGTCTTATTTATATGAATGAAGAATTCAAGAGATTATCGGCAATCAAGCCTTGGAAAAATATTAAATTCAATCTTGATAGAACTCTCGAAGATGTACCAAAAGAGAGAATAAATAATAGAAGTCTGATTAGAAAAATACGAGATTGTGTTCAAGAGTTTAAACAGGATGGTGCATCACACACCTGGTCAACATTTAAAATTGATGGTGTTGTTGATGCTAGAATGAATGATGAAACAGCAGCTATGATACTATCACAACTTGGCAATAAACGGTATTTTCTCAGAGTGAAATTCATTATCAATTTAGAATCGGGCGAATATATTATAAGAGACAAATTTGTTCCAATTCTCAAAGATAGGACAACAGTCATGGTTAGCCGTGATTCCAGACCAGGGCTGTTAACTGGAATTGATAAACCATACTATGAAAAAGCGTATCCAGAAACAGCAGTCGTTTATGGGATGTATCCGTTAAATAACCCTGACATTGGAAAACTAGCACCAATGAAACAGTCAACGTCAGTGGAAAAGCCACTCAACTGTGTGGCTCAACGAGTCTTAGAACACTTTACAAATGCACTCCGTGGGAATAAATTAACCGATCTAAGACATAAAAAATAGATCAATGGGAGCTAACGGTAAAAGAGAACGGAGCAACTATTTCCGATATAGCTAGATTGGAAAAGTCGTTGAGATTTCCGATAACCGTTTTAACGATAACTGGCGAAGTATTATACGAATCGAAATACAATAAAAACGGAGCTCCAATCAAAATTATTGATCATAACAAGCACGCATGGACATCCGCGGTTACAATATTCCCGCGAGAGAGAACAGTGAAGTATATCCCAGAAGAATTCACCAAGGATGGCATTCTCACTGAAGAAAGATTATTCGATGCTATTGCTAGTTTGTGTAAAAACGACCCTGTATCAGTATGGCTACTTCATAGTTTTGAAGATGAAGAATGTCAATTCAATCAATTTGTGAAACCTAACGGTGAATTATATCGTAGTGAAAGTCTACATAATAGGATGAAAAATCTAGCAATAAGTCTCAGTGAAAACGCTAGCGTTTTTAATGAAAAATCCGAAGATTACGAACAGTTACTTACAAATTGTTTTACAATTCCATCGGTTGCAGCTCATTTTGCAAGAAAGAAAAATAATTGGAAACCAACACGAAAAGAGTTTTTACAGGATGTTCAATCCAGCTATTTGGAATATTATCATGGCGGTCTATGGAACGTTAAGTACAATCGTGAAAGTATGATATCAGTTGATATCGTTGCCTGTTATCCAGGAAGTTTTCTAGGATATGGATTCGCTGGTGAGTATTTTAAACGGTTTGGACATCCCACACATGAAATGACTCGCGTTGCTATTAATGGACTACTGCCTGATTTTGATTTGACCGGTTTTGCTTGCGTAGTATCATTTGAATTCGCTGAAGGACTTCATCCGTGTTGTTATGTTTGGATTGGTAGACACATGCCTGAAAGGATGTGGTTACCAATAGTGTTATTGCGATATATGATTGATTGTAAAATATTAGTTTCGTTGATTGTCAGCGAAGCGATTATCTCATATCAAAAACAAACCAATGTCTGGTTACCAGAACCAGAATGTCTTGATAGTATAATCGATAAGTCTAGAAAACATATTGATGCTGACGAGGAGTACATTATTGAATGGTCAAAAAAGATATATAATCAACGAAATAGTGAAGTAAAGGATCTTGGCCGAAGAATAATCGGTAAATTTACACAAGGTGGAAAAAAATTTAACTTTAAAAGACAATCCTCACGATTGATTATAGATGATGCCGAATACGACTTCGTTATTAAAGATGCAGTAGAGAAAAATAGATACGCAAATTGTAAAACAGCCTTCTTGTCCAATAAAACAAAGTTAGGTAGAATTGTTACTTACAGTGATGGAGAAAGCTCTGCATATCTACATTTGAGAGCTTCTATGCTGGGTTATGCATCTATCAATTTATTTGCAATGATAAATAGATTTCCTAGTATAGCAGTCAGAGTTGCAATTGATTCAATGTATGTCGATAAAAAATATATCAAAGAGATAACTAAATTTACTAATAGCGAATAGACTTGGGGAACATGGCGAATTAAACATGAAATACAACGCGATTATTCTGAATCAGCAGACCTTGAGATTAAAAGCAGTTAACTGAAGAACGATAATTCTATCAGTGAAAAATCCGAAGGAGTTTCTATGTCTAAAGCACCACCGATATCAGATCCAATTTGTAGATATAAAACAGTTTATTTAAACGGTTGTGGTGGATCTGGAAAGACAACACGTGCGATAGAATTATATCGAGAGAGAACGTCCATGATTGTACTCACACCAACTCATAGACTAGCGAGAGAGATCAAACAACGAAATGTTGAAGCTTGCACGTATCATAGTTTTTTTCGATACAAGGGTGATGCTTGGACTCCTGAGCGAATGGGTGAGAAATTTATTCCAGTGGTTATTATTTGGGATGAAGCATGTACTGTTTCAGAAGATGTATTAAAAATGTTTCTTGATTGGTTATTGCAAAATGATACAAAAGTTATATTGTGCGGCGATCATGGTCAACCACCACCATTTGTTGGTAGAAGTCCACATAATTGGTTAAAAGGATTTGTTGATTATTACGAAGAAATTGATACTGACTATAGAGCACTCGATGAGCAGTTACGTGAGTTTAAAAAACTAATTAGATTACAACCCGATAGAATTCAATGTGAAGTAGCGCGTGAAATAATTTCTGAAACACCTTTGAATGATTTTTGGGAAACATGGAGACCAAATGATTTTGTAGTAGCAAGTAGAAAGATAGTCAGAGACGCACTTCAGAAAAAGTTGTTTGAGCTACACAAGAAAAAATTCCCAACGTTTCCAGTACCGTTGTGTTATAGACCATTGGATACACGAAAGTAGAATATTGAAGTTGAAATTCCAGGCCAGACGGAGAAACAGATTCTAGTGTTAAATGATATTGTGCTAGTTGATATCAATACTGTAGAAGATGCATTATGCGCTGATAAATCACCATGGACGCTTGGTTATGTAACAACAATACACTCGTCACAAGGATTGACCATCACGGATACAATTGTCTGGATAGTTGATAATCGCATTGAATGGTCAAATTTGGTCTATCTCGCAGTGTCCAGAGTACGACGAATAAATCAACTACGAAGGATTGTTTTCGATGATGATTTTAATGCAAACGATGATAACACTGATATTAGCATCATTAATAAAAAAACTCTCTGGTTACAAACAGCAGGACAAAAAAAAAACAACGAGAATTTGATATTGATGCTGAAGTAATAATCGCATTAAAAGAACAACAGAATAATCACTGCGCCAGTTGCAATTGTATAATGCACTGGCAGTATTCGGATAAAGACCCTCGACAATTCACCGTAGACAGAAAAAATAACAGTCTTGGTCATGTCAGAAACAATGTGATGTTGACCTGTCTTGAGTGTAATAGACGTAACGGAGCTAGTTAAGACCATGTGGCGGTAATTGAGTATCGTCCGGAATGACTTGTAGTTGTTCGCGTGTAAAACCACGCTGAGGTGCAGTTGAATCCAATCTGTAGATTGGAGGTCTACCAGTTGATCGCGTTATGGCTGAAATTTTATGCGTAGTAACACTCCATATAGGATCAGTAGCTCTTCTTTTACCACCTTCAAGCTCTCCTGGTTCGTATAAATATCTCACAGTAACATCACCGAGAAGTGGCTGAGTGCTAACCCGCTGCGGTTGTTCGGGAATATATTCTTTTTTATTGCAATATTTGGTTTCATATTAATAGTTCGAGTAATCTCGTTATTTAACGCTGCAACTACACTCGGTAACTTTTAGACCCATTCACGAGATCGTTTTTCTTGGATGAATTCTTTTGCATATTGATATCCAAATAACCGTTCTGCAAGAGTTCGATTAAATCGTTCTACAATTGCCTGATCACGATGTAACGCAGTATGTCCCCGTCGTATTGTAACACTATGAGTTTTCATTGTTGATAGAACAGCACCTTGAAACTCTTTGCCAGGATCAACTTGTAATAGATTTGGCCATCTTAGAGGACCTCGTCTATAAATCCTTTCAAATGCAGAAGCGACTTCAGAAGCTGACTTTGTTTTCAATGGTTCTGCTTGTTTAAATCGACTCGCAATATCAACTACAGTTAGCGCGTATTTGTAACCATGGTCATGTGGTAAAAACAATAAATCAGCCTGATGAACTTCATTGGGTACGGTAACATCAAAATGAGAATAATTAATTTGTTTAGGCGGTGGTAGATAAATTTGCCATATAGCCTGTTTGGATAACCAATCTTTTGCAGTGGATTTTTTCACTTTTGCAGCGTTAGCGAGTTTACTAATTGCTGCTTTACCCCTCCAGTATCCTTTCGGAGAATAATAAATAGATTCCATACTATAAAAAACACTGGTGTTTTTAATTACCAGCACCTAACACCAATTTGCCTTTCATAGCTGATTTGACCAAGCATGAAGCCAATTTTTCTTTGAAGGATTTATCGGGAATAGCATTTAACGCATGAATTAATTTTACATCCGCGATATGTCTTTGTTGCAAATTATTGCTTTTATATGCAACATCATGAGCATGACATGCCTTATCAATAGCATTTATCGGATACTCACCAGGCCGGGGCTGATTTTGATCATCAAGTCTGATATCTAATCTCGTTCCGGGACCACAGTAGCTATATCCTGGAAGGTGTTTTTCTCCGGGGTATTTTGCCCATGGGGTTCCGGGGAGTTTTCCAAGTTTTGCGGCAATATCACCCCCGAGTTGCTTTTTTTTTTTAAAAATCGAAATTTTTTTGTACCACATGTTACACACTTACCAGTAAGCGCTAGTCTATTGTTTTTAGTTGTAATGGTTGTCTGATCGGTTGTATCAGTACGCTGTTTACACTTAACACAATATAGATCCATAATTTATATATAGAGTTATGAATATAATTGATTTTTCAGCGACTAAAAGAAGAAAACCGGTAAAACACCACGCAGCGCTTCCGAATTCTGTCCGTGCCATTATAATCGGACCATCTGGATCGGGTAAAACACAATTGCTGCTTAATTTGATAGTGCGATTTATGAAATGGGATAAATTATATTTAGTTGCCCCATCTGTAGATGATCAACGGTGCTATGAAGTGCTAAAAGATTTTAATGAAAATGCATCAGAACTTAAAGGTGAAAGTGTAATTGATTTTATAACAGATATTGATGATGCACCATCAGTAGAAGATCTCGATGGAGACATAAACAATCTTGTAGTGTACGATGATGTAATGTTAGATAATCAAAAGAACCCTGCTAGAATATTTTCCCGAGGTAGGCATAAAAACACTGACGTGATATATGTCACTCAACGATATACTCAAATTCCAAAAGTGATTCGCGATAACTGCAATATTCTTGCTGTATTCAATGGCGTTGATACACATACGCTAGGAAATATTTGGCAAACATGGTGTTCCGATATGGATTTCAATGGATTTAAAAATTACTTTAGTCATGCTCAGTCTGTCCCATATGGATTTATAACAATACATTTACACGACCCTCGGTCACGATATCGTATTGGACTTGATAAAATATTTGTTTAAATAATTTGTATTAATCAGCAGCAGGAAGGGTGAAATGACAACATATTTGCGACGTAGATGGCAGCAATTTGAGGGTGGTTATGACAATGTATTTGCGACAAAATCGCTAAGGCTCCATTTGTAAAATGGGGCCTTTATTTTTTTTTTGGTTAAAATATGAGATTTCGTAGGAAGGTTCCATTTGGCATTCTGAGGCTTTAATCGATTTTGTCGCAAAAATTTGTAGGGTTCACCCTCCCTGCTGCTGATCTGGAGGGGTTTATGTACAGTTTATCATAAACAAACTTGCTTTGTGGATGCCATGTATAACACCATCGATCAAAGAAATGTCATAATTAAATAGCTCGTTTGATAAGCATACAAACAGAATATTTTTAAGCAGAATAAGATATATCAGACAGCGGTTCCAAATACTACTGACTACACGTGGCGGGTCACAACAACATCAAGCGAACAACAGCCGAGACAAATATTTGTCGTATTTCAACAGCACGCCCGACGAGGCAACCAACAACAAAATTATGCAATATTTGACCACGCTACTTTTAGACGAATTTACGCTAGATTAAATTCAAAACAATATCCAGATCGAGCTATAGAATGCAATTTGCTGATGACACTAATAAAAACACTTCTCGACCGTACATGTATCTGCTTGACGCAATGCAAAAAAATCAAGATGTTGAAGATGGATCTCAGATATCAGCAGACGAATTTCGCACACTCTATCCTATATTTCATTTTGATGTTAGTAAACATAGCGAGCGAATTGTAGACAGCACAGCGGATATTGAACTTACCTGGACACTTGGTGAAGTTCCAGTAGCGCCGTTATGCGTATACGCATTAGAGATTAGTGATAGATTTATCACAGTAGATTCTATTGGAGGTAACATGACAGTTAAAGTTTAATCTACATATGTTATATAAAATGGAAAATATATTGTAAAAGAAGTTTATTTAACCGACGGCCAAGTTTAAAAATTAGTAGCTGCTATTGCAAAGCGAGAACAGGTATCATTAAAAATCAATCCTAATATTTCTGATGGTGTTTTAACAAAATTAATGGTAACAAAAATCAAGTGAAGAAGTATGATCGTAAAAAAAAAAACTTTTATTTTAAACTTGAGTGCTGCACAAATGACAGAGATGGCAAACGATATTGTTGTCAAAGGTGGTTTTCTTGGTCCGGCATTATCAGTATTAACTAGTACAATAACACCTAAAATTTTGCCGGTGTTGGGAACATTAGGACTAGCAGCAATGTCAAGAGCAGTCTCTGGCGCAACGAAGAAAGCTGTTGAGGGTAATGGTATCATTCGTGGAAGTGGAATAAAAATATTGTAAATTTTATGTAAATGATATATTTTAATGCCACAACGGAAACAGAAATCGCCAACAACAAAATCGCCAGAAAAAGAAAACTAAATAAAGAAAACTGCCGAAATGCAACTGCAAATGCAATCAAACAAAACAAGGAGGAATTATTCCGTTCGCTGCACTTATGGCGGGACTAGTAGGAAGTCAGCTGCCAAATCTTTTAGGAATCGGACGTGGCCTAACATTACCAGGAACACGACCAACCTGCTAAGCAATTTTGATATAATCAATAAGTTAAAAGCGGTTCCTAAATTTCACGGAGTTTATTCTAAAGATGAACTCGCAGCAATAAAATCGCCGTCAGCTGTAAGTTCGTGTGTTATAAATATACAAGATTTTAATGACGGATCCGGCACGCATTGGGTAGCAGTTTATAATAATAATTATTTCGTCTCATTTGGACTTCCTCCAAGCGATGTAATAAAAAAGTATATGAACAAAGAAATTAAAAAGGTATATTATTCATCAAATCAACTCCAACCTGTTGGAACGTCTGCTTGTGGATATTATTGTATTATGTTTATCCGACAGATGAGCAGAAATCTCAATTTTTTAAAATTTACTTTACAGTTTGATAAGCAACCTTCTCACGCTAATGATGAGATCGCAATTAATTTTATCTAAATTCCTTGATATAATCAAGGAATATAATAATGTCAGCATACTGTCTCAAGTGTACAATTAAACAGAAAATATTAATGAAACAACAGAAAAAACAAAAAAACACAACAGGATAATATTAAAAATTATTTGTGCAATCTGCGGAAAAGAAAAAAATATGGTTTTAAAGAAAACATCCCCAGCGACTTCGCTAGGATCTGGTTATCCTGATATTATTTTAGTAGACGACTAAAAATATAGAATGATATGCAACTGTGATTCTGACAGAGATTTGTGTCTTGAGCGAATTAAAATTGTCGCATACTGGCAATGTTGTAACAACAGAGAAATAATAGGGTCAGGTATAGATATACACAAAATTATTGGCAAATTACCAAAACCAAAAGGCGGTTGTACTTTGCCAGGTCATTGGTATCCAGGACCTTACAATCTACTAGATAAACAACTAGATGAAAACGACAATCAATTGCCAGGACAAGAGCCTTACAATGAAGTGGATGCAATAGCAATGCGTCATGATATCTGTTATCGTGTTCATGAAAACTCGAAATCAGATTGTGATAAAGTAATGTTAGACGAATTACGTGATATGGAGCCAACAAATCTACGAGAACGTTTTGATAGAATATTTGTTCAGGGAATGATTGGAACAAAATATAAATTCGGACTCGGGGAGTCTCGTCAATCGCCTCGCGATGATGGAAAAAAAAGTATACGATGATCATGCAGTCGAACTACACAGACCTAAAAAAATTTCCCACGACGTAAAGTTGTAGCTAATGCAGTAGATGATATCTGGGCAATAGATTTGTTGGATGTATCCAATCTAGCTCAGTTTAACATTGGCGCTGATGGCGCTCCAAAAAGGTATTTGTTTAACGTTATAGAACGTTTTTAGCAAATACGCTTTCAGTGTTCCTGTTTCGGATAAGACAGGGACTTCAATGACTGATGCACTAAAACAAATAATAACGAGTACAGAAAGAAAACCAAATAAAATCGGGACTGATCCTGGATCGAGTTTTTTAACAAAAAGTTTGAGCAGTTTCTGGAACAAAATAATATAAAAAATCTGTTACAGGAAACGAAGGTAAAAGCGTTGATAGATTTAATCGCACGTTAGTCGAAAAATTACACAAACATGTGACAGCTAAAGACACCAACAGGTACATCGATGAGCTTTCTCAAATCGTAGGGGAAGATAATATCACGAAACACCGAACGATCAAAATGTCACCCAATAATGCTATTAAAAATCCAATATTAGCATATGAAAACATGTACCGCAAACATAAATTTAAGGTTGGTGATAAAGTTAAAATATCTTTGATAAAAAGGTATTTGCAGAAGGATTTACTCCGAACTGGAGCGAAGAAGTATTTATTGTTGATAAAGTTCTTTAAACAATACCTGTGACATACGTGTTAAAAGATCTGGCAGGGGAACCGATCGTAGGTAGTTTTTACGAACAAGAACTACAGAAAACTGAACAGGATGTTTTCGTTATTGAAAAAGTGATTAGAAAAAAGGAGATAAAATCTTAGTCAAATGGCGTGGGTATAGCGATAAATTTAACAGTTGGATCCTAACCAAACAAATTATGATATAATGCTATTATACATTTCCTCATGCTTTTATTTGACGGATTTACCTTTTACTGGTTTACATAACGATATTAGATATTGTCTGCGATCGTCAGAGATCGTCATTAGATTAAAAATCTTGACAAATACGAAATCGAATATGATATTTTTCTGTCGGCCTGGAATTCTGATGTTTAAGAAAGGTCTGAATAGCTGCCAAAACAGTTGTTGTTCGGCAACGGTAAAATTAAATTTTATTATTGTTTTTGCAATGTAATACTTAGCATTATATCGTTCAGTTGTTGGTCTGCTCTAATTAGGTCTGTCAGCAATAGTGACTATTTCACCATCATTATCAGATTTGTTGTCATACAAAATATCATCTTCACTATATCCAACAGATTTGTCTACGAAATATTTAGAAAATGTAATATTATGCGTGACCTTATCACTGGCGACCTTATCGCTAGTATCTTCTGTGTATAATTTAGCGAGTCGTTTCATCAATTCCATTATGATAATATACTTTTATCTAAATTATTGTTATAAGATGACTGACGAGATAAAATATCACCAAAAAGTTAATATAGTAAATTACAACGAACTAGCTGAAGCGGTAAGAAAATGTTTGTTGGGTTATAATGTATTATATTCTGTTGACGTTATTGTAATGCAAGGTGATTCTCATACAGTATTGCTAACAGAAGCAGAAAAATAAAATAAAATTAATGAAAGTGCAGTATCAACGCTAAATTTTGAATGTGATGATATCATAGCATTTGCTCATCATTGTTTGACTAAAACTGAATTACAAAATATTATTGATCATCATATCTAAAACGAATCCTAGCATCGTATTCGCTTGAAAAAGTTGATTTTATTACTCCATCAGCTACAAATTTTACGACTGAAGGATTTCTTATAATATTTCGCCGCAGCTGAAATCGATTTGAATTTAATCTCCTCATCCGTTTCAAGGTTTAACGAAACAACAGGTTTTGCTTGACATCTAAAATTAATACCACCACCTCGTCCTTTTTTTACATTTTCCTGTTGGGTAACTAGTTCTAGATTTTCCAATCGGTTGTCAGTCTTTACATTATTGATGTGAATAATAACCAGACCATTGGGTATAGATCTGTTGAACAACTCGTAAATAGTCCTATGTCCATAATAAAGAACTTGATTTGTCGATGTTTTTCTAACAGTTACACTGATATATTACGTATTAATTATAGTACCAATAACATTTTTAGTTTTTCTGTTTCTAATAATATTGCGATCATTAGCCTCGTATAAATCAAAGACCGGATGCGGCTGAAACTCGTTTTGTAAAGATAAGTTTTCAATGTTGTCATCAGTGACTTTACGTTAACATGATATACACGCTGTCCTTTTGGAATGTCATCGCAAGACAACGTGTAAATAAAATCTTTTTTATTCATTGTAATCCTCTAAGTATTATCTCCCTTTACATTAAACTGATAACCCGCTGGCGTTAATTTGCCAACAGATATTCTAGTTTTAATGTTATTGACTGAACCTAATACATTTCCAGCGTATAATTTAAACTTTGGGTGAAAATGATTTACCTCTTGTTTAGCGCATGCGCAGTATGAGGTAAATTATCAATTAGATATTATATTATAGTATAGCAATGTTAAAATTACGTTATATAACCAAGAGATGCCTTACGGGAGAACCTGATAAAATAGCGACTGCTTTTGTAGGTTTTGATAATAGCTATAAAATTGATAATTAAAATGTTTTAGTAAATCTTACTGCAACAAAACTTTACCACCTACTACAGACAACTGTAAAACGTGAGCTAAAAAAAAACACAAACGTATCAGATTATTAGTGCAATATCATGATATATTTTCAAAGCTACTTGTAACGAAAGAATTAACTGAAAAGAAAATTGCAAATCCTTTTATGAACGCAAAATCAAGACGTGTTTTGCTTGGGACTGATCTTTTATCACTAGCTGATGAAGTACACGAAGACATTTGGGAAAAAATAAAGGAATTCACTGAATTAGGTTTGGGTTGGAAGTTTGAAATGAACAAAGAAATATTGTTTCACACGGTGAAATATGACGCATTACGAGGTATTTCGTACATCGACCTGCCACCAAAAATAAAAAGTTAAAGCGGTTGTATAAGCATCAAAAATGTCGATAACAAATGTTTCCAATGAGCTGTTCTTTCCGCGCTAATTCCAGCAGAAAAACACACTGATTGCGTTGAGAAGTATATCAGTCACGTGTCTACATTAAATTTTAAAGATATTAACTTTCAAGTGGCAGAAAATCAAATACCAAAATTTGAAAAGCAAAAAATTGTTTCAATTAACGTTTTCGGACTAGATGAAAAGGAGAATGTATATCCAAGATATATTTCAGAAAAGCTTCACAATCGACTATAAATGTACTGTTTTATAAAAATCATTACGTTTGGATTAAAAACTTGAACGGACTAGTTGGTAAACAGTACAATAAGGATAAGAATAACAAATTCTTTTGTTACCGCTGCTTGCACGGTTGTACTAACAATGAAATATTACAAAATCATTTGCAGTACTGTAGTGATGTACAAAAAATAACAATGCCATCTAAAAAGATAGTGTGTTACAGTTTTTCCATCATAATCACAAGCTAAAAATTCCTTTCGTCATATACGTTGATTTTGAGTGTTTACTTCAACCTGACTCGATAACGTCATCAAATGCATTCCACATAATTTGGAAAAGTATATAGGTAAATTGCGTTTCATTGACAGCCTGCAGTTTATGGCAGCCTCGTTAGATGATTTAGTCAAAGGTTGTAGTAAATTTGATAACCTAAGAGACTGTTTTGGAGATAAATGTAATCTACTAGCTAAAAAAGGAGTTTTTCCATACGAATATCTCGACGACTGGAGTAAATTTGATGAAATATCTTTACCTGGCAAAGACAAATTTTACTCGCAGCTTAAAAATGAAAATATCACCGATGACGAGTACAGGTATGCACATGATATCTGAAAGAGTTTGATCGTGAAACTTTTGGTGACTATCATGATTTGTATTTGAAAACTGACGTGTTATTATTAGCAGATGTTTGTGAAAGTTTTCGTGAAGTGAGTTATGACAATTAAGAACTAGATCCTTGCTGGTATTATTCTGCCCCTGGGTTGTCATGGGATGCTCTGCTAAAGTTTAGTAAGGTAAGGTTAGAATTACTGACTGACGTCGATATGTTCAATTTTATTGAAAAAAGTATCAGAGGCGGTATTAGCGTGATAACGAAAAAATATGCTGAAGCAAACAACAAATATTTGAAACAGTATAATCCTGAGCTCCCTTCAAATTGTATAGTTTATCTAGATTGTAACAACTTGTACGGTGGTTCAATGATAGAACCAATGCCTCTTGGTTGATTTCACTGGATCACGGCTGATCGATTTCTATCGGAGACAGAAAAAAAGATACCTGACGATGTTTCCTATTTCGTTGAAGTTGATCTTGATTATCCAAATTCGCTACACAAATTGCATAACGATTACCCTTTCTGTGCGGAATCAATGGTCATAGATTATAGCTTGTTTTCAAAAGAACTACTAGCGTTAACATCACCAAGACAACATTCTTTTGTCAAGAAACTAGTACCAAATTTGCTTCATAAACGTCATTAGGTTTTGCATTACAAAGTTTTAAAACAAGCAGTCGATGCTGGTCTTGTGTTGAGAAAAGTTCATCGTGTACTAAAATTTAATCAGTCGCCGTGGATGAGAGGTTACATTAACTTCAACACTTCAAGGAGGGCTTCAGCGAAAACAGATTTTGAGAAAAACTTCTTCAAACTGATGAATAATTTTGTTTTTGGTAAGACGATGGAGAATTTTGGGAAACGCGTAAATATCGAACTAGTTAATAATGTCAATCGCAGAAACAAACTTATGTCAGACGATGACTTTGTGAGCATGAAAATATTTAATGGAAATCTTGTTGCAATACAAAGAAGAAAAACAAATCTAAAACTAAACAAGCCGATCTATGTTGGAGTTGCAGTGTTAGATTTATCAAAGTGGCTGATGTGCGATTTTCATTATACTTTTGCTAAAATTCAGTGGCCGGCAAGTAGATTATTATTAACTGATACCTTTTCGCTCGTGTATGAAATCGAATGCGAGGACATCTATCAGGACATGTACAATAATCGACATCTGTTTGATCTTTCTGGTTACCCACGTGACAGTAAATTTCATGACGACACAAATAAAAAAGTTATTGGTAAGTTCAACGATGAAATGAACTCGAGCGCTATCAAATACTTTATTGGATTACGCAGGAAAATGTATGCCGTATTGTTAGGCAATAATAAAATAAGAAAAAAGCAAAAGGTCTGCCTCGTGATTTTGTTAAAAAGTTTATGAAATTTGATGACTATAAGTATGCTCTTGATTGCGGTGTTAGTTTTATTAGAGCTATGGCAATTCGAACTAATCATCATACGCTTGAAACAGATGTGGTTATCAAACGTGGATTGAGTAATTTTGATGACAAACGTTATTGTGAAAATGGAGTCGATACATTTGCCCTTGGGTACTGTCATTGTGACTAAAATTTTATCTAAACTTATAAAATAATGTTTGAAAATTTGATAATGACAAATAGCTACAGTAGTAAAATCAAATATCTAATGATGGACGGGAAACAATAGACAGTTGAATTTAATAATGAATCATCAGGTATATGTTTTAGTGAAACAAGTGACAAGCTAAAACTTTCGCTCATCAGATCTGATAATAGCGTGTATTTCAATTATATAGAACAATTGTATCAAAAGTTGCTAGCGGAATGTAAAAACTTTCACAGCCCCATTAGCCAACAAAAATATACTAAACTCACAATTGATCTTGATCGGTCAAAGGTGTATTTTATCGACAAAAATATCCTCTAAACAAACCAGAAATAAAAGATTTGTTTGAGTCCCGTCGCTGTGTGAGCGGTAAAGTAAAATTTAGTATCTATGATCGTGATAATGAAATATTTTTAATATCAACAGTTGAAACATTGATCATTGGTAACGAGATATAAAATAATATAATTTACCATTATCAAGTTCATTCTAATGCGTAGTTTAATTTCCGCCTTGTTAACTGGAATCGCCAAGTTCTAATGCGAAATTTAATTTCCACCCTGCACAGCATATGTTATCTGATGAAAAACTTGTGGTAGACTGATTATAAAACCAGTCTTACTGTCTTTAGACTAGTTCGTAAACATTCCACTCATGCGCCGTTCTAACAAATTCGTCAACCTCAGTTTACCTGGATGAATGGCATTCCTACACCTGTTATTTTGTAACAATACAAAGTACCTGTCTGCACCTGTTGTTTTGTAGAAATACCTTTTGTTAACTTACCTGGATGTATAAGGAAGTTTATCTGAATATTCATGTACATAATTCTCTATCTGAGTTCATTAACACTGTAATAACAGAGAAGGAGTGGGTGGGTTAGAAACTGTACGAATACTTTTTGAAAAAAGGGGGTGGGGGATAGTTTATATTTGTTTGGAGGGGTAAAAACAAGGCTTGGAATAAAAACCTTGTTTTCTTCTACTACTCATACTGCCAGGACATGTCATTCTTAAAACACATGAATCTTTGTTCATTTTCTATATAAGGTTGATGCGTCTCTTTTAAACTATCAAATTATCAATGTCGTTATTCGTAAACAGTACTTTGCTTTCATTATCTTCAATATAATATAAGCAGCAATATAAATGCAAAAAAATATCATCAGCCTTCAATAATTAGTTTGATAAAATAAGGTAAAATCGTCCATATATTATGATAAATACACATCAAACATATTTTAGAACAAAGACAAAAATATAAACATTAAGCAATAACAATGTTTGATGAACAGGAAAGCGAAGCAAACATGAGATAAATAAGAATTTTAATTCAGCGAGAACTGAATTAGCCTTGAGGTTATCGTTCATAAACTTGTAAGCTAAAATGTAGGACGTAGGAAGATGTTAGAAAAAGAAATTAGTGTTAGTTAGGCATGTAACGTAATTAAAGTTTCATACTAATTACAATAATTAAACTACTACAATTATTAGTAAAGATGGAAGCAAGTTTGCTTGCTTATTTCATAGTATTATATTTTGTCGCTTATCAATCAGTAAGTGTCTACACTTGATGGCCACTGTTAAATTATATGTTCTATGTACAGTCTGTGCCACTCGGACTGTCATTATTCTTATCAGTTTCGTTTTGTTTCAGTCCTGAATTTGTCCTTATTATAAGTTGTTGCTTCAGTTTCTTTGTCTGCGTCGATGATATGTATTCGTCATCAAGCGATATTGTTTACATTGCGCATTTCGTTACCAGCATACGTTAATTCATTACAATCATAAAAAGTTATTGATTAGCCAGTAGTTTCAGATTTGTTTTCCATATTGTAAATGTCGTCTTTTGTATGTTACATACTTAATTTCGCCTTCTGTATGTCACATAATTAATATCGTATTATGATATTCAGTACTGCCGTTATTTTGGAATAACATTTGTATGCTACCAATACATCAGCATATTCAGGTTACACAAAACTTGCACAGTTTTCTCTTCCTCTTTTGTGTATTTTTTAATTAATTATGTGTTTACTTTCTTTGTTGTATTTTCTCTTATTTCTCTCCCTTTATTTATTTTTTGGTTTAAATTTGGTGTTATTTACAATTTTGTACTTGCAGCAAGTTTCCTTACTTAGAATCACGAGGCGATAAAAGGAGGCTGTTTATTTAAGTTGGTTGGTTGGTTTAAATTTTACCGCGCACCAGCACAAAGAGGCCATTTAGCGCCATACAAAAGGTTACATCTTTTATTATGTACAAATGGTAAAAAGGTTCTGTATCGGCCAGCTATACGAAACCAAATAGCTGAAGGTAAAACGATAGCAATGTTAACAGTGATAAAAAAATAACGTTTCCCGATCAACGGGGATTGCAAATAATGTATGACAATGAAAACATATGAAAGGTAATTAAAATCTAGCGACCATGTATATATAGCATATAAAAATGTTTAAGATGATATAATAAAAAGTTATAATTTATGATATATGTTTACTTCCTTAAAGAAAGTCTATAACATAAGAGATACTAACTGTATCAAAGAGCTCCCTCATGTCTTGCACATTGTAATATTGATTACGTGTTGATTAGAGGTCGAAACACACCAGCATAAAGTTCTTAACTGTGAATAGTTCATTGCAAGATATGCATTCTGGTGGGTCTTCTCCTTTTAGTATGTTGTAGTGGGTTAGATAAGTATGGCCAATTCTAATTCTAGCAATGACTACCTCCTCCCTACGGTCGGCTTTGTAGGAAGGAGTCCATTCTCCTAGAATTGGCTGGATCGTATGAAGTTTATTATTCACGGCATCATTCCATGATGCCTGCCAATTCTGACGTAAACATTCTTTGATACAACGTTAAAATCAGTATATGGTGTTTTAAAATTAGTTTATTTAGGAATAAAGTAATTCATTACTGTCATCGTAGTTCGCGTGTGTGCCGTAACTACATCAGCTTATCAAGGTTTCACCGTTTCTTTAAGTCTACAAATATATCATTGCATCTTTGCATCTAGACTTGGTGTCTATATGTTGATATATTGAAATTTTGTGTATACCTGATGTCCATATTCACGTGTTTCATATACGTCAACATGTATTAAATGTATTTAGCTTTATGCATGATGTTCAATGTCATGTGTAAGATATATATATATATATATATATATATATATATATATATATATATATATATATATATATATATATATATATATATATATATATATATATATATATATATCTATTTCTATATGACAGCTCCTGTGGTATGAGTTGCTTGGATGCGGGTGGTCGTGTGTTCGATACCCGGCCAAGTCATATTAAAGACCTATAAAAATGATATCTGCAGCTGCGTCGCTTGGGGCTCAGTATTAAGAGGTTATGGTTAGGACTGGTCGTCCTGGTGTCAGGATAATGTGAGTAGTCGGGACATGATGCTTCATGTATGGGCATGATGCTAGATTTCACTATAAACTGTCACACAGCAGACATCGTAGCGACACGACTAAAACACTACAACTGTAAAATCTAAATCACAAATACAATTTTTCTTTGAACTATGTCTAAGTTCATGTGTTGTATCTAAGTATATGTATTTTATCCATGTTTATTGGTATGCCCATGTTTGTATATGATGTCGTCGTTTGTCTATTGCATTTTGTCTATTTACATGACTTACATGTTCATGAATTGTATATATATATATATATATATATATATATATATATATATATATATATATATATATATATATATATATATATATATATATATATATATATATATATATATATATATATATATATATATATACTATATCCATATACATTTCAATGTGTTGTATCCATGCCTATAAATGGTGGCCCTAGAATATGTGTGATAAGTAAATATCAACTTGGCTTTGCTTGTGCAAATTCTTACGTTTCTAGGCTCGTAAAACTTTGTAAAATTTAACAAAATAATTTATTTACCTTGAAAAGAAAAAAATAAGAAAAAGGACTTAACGGTTTATGAAACTAATCCAAAAGTAATCCTATAATTAAATAATATAGGTTCTATAAATTAAAATTCCTAATTAAATCAAAATATGAATATGGAATGTGATGACGTCTTCAAAATCTGGTTTGTACTGAAGTGCCAACAGATCCTTGTTGGAAATACCAAAAATAAAATTCCACTTTGGAAACCCGAGTAATTTTCAATAATATCTTTGTCCAAGAACTCTAATAAGCACTACTAATTTCCACTAAAATAAATTACTTTAAAATTGAATTAAAATATAAATTGAACTTAAACTGGTCACAACAAAACACATTTTCACTCCAAAAGATAAAAAGCAAGACTGGCAAAAATCACTTTGATAACGTAAGATTAAACCTAACTACAACGCAAAACATATCCCAAAGCTGTTTAGAAACATTACGTGCCGATAAGTACGCTAAGTATGGATTTTGTTTTACTGAATAAATTTTACTATGAGATTGAATAATAAGAACAAAAAAGTATGTTTACTCCGAACTTAATTTTGGCTCTGAATCTAGGTAAGCAATTAGCTACAACGTCTCTAGCTAATTGATCAACCTTTACTGGTTTGGTCACCATGCAATTATGGATCAATTTTGGATTGATGCTTGAGCATATTAAACTAGGTCTTGGTGGCAATTCCCTATTCGCTATAACAATATGAATTTCCTCTCGCTCAAATGTTCGACAGGAAGGTCTTGCTGCTATTGAAACAATAGGGCACAGGCGGTAAAGTTTTGGAGTACTGTGTCTTTAGAGATATACATGTCCAAATCAGCGTTGCCTTCTTCCCTCCTCCAACTCTTCAGATGCACGTGATACCGAACCAAATTGAAACTGTTTTCGGGTGGTTCAGACTGTGGCCATGACACATTCTATGTACCTGTGACAGTCGTGAGTCGATTTGCATTAGCTAGTTTTAAAATCAACGGCTATGACACATTCTAAGTAACTGTGACAGTCGTGAGCCGATATGCATTAGCTAGTTTTAAAATCCACGGCTATGACACATTCTAAGTAACTGTGACAGTCGTGAGTCGATTTGCATTAGCTAGTTTTAAAATCCACGGCTATGACACATTCTAAGTAACTGTGACAGTCGTGAGTCGATTTGCATTAGCTAGTTTTAAAATCCACGGCTATGACACATTCAAAGTAACTGTGACAGTCGTGAGTCGATTTGCATTTGCTAGTTTTTAAATTTACTATAAGCGAGGCTTCACCATGCAGTGGAAGTCGTGCTACCAGTTCGTGAAATTGCTCTTGGATTAAGCACCCACTGCAAGTGCCAGCCCTCCATGACTTAATTAACAATGTTTGTACGTACTAATGTCCGAACAATTGCTCTGCAAGGGAACTATTAAGTCTTTCGCAAACTATTGATCACGATGAATATTAACATTTCCAGCATGAACATGTTCTCGATGTTTGTCAGCATCGTAGCAACAGATATGAGAAATTCTTGACCAACATCCATTTTTTTTCGTGGTCATGTTAATAGTACGCGTGCATTGATACGTTCAAATGCATCTGCAACACTTACACTCGCTTTTGATGTCAACGTTTCATCTTCCTTGTATCCGCTTGCAACATTGATGTTTTACAAGGACTTTTATAGTCTTCCTATCATCTGGAAGAAACAATAGCTTAGCGTGATGAGCCTCATTGTATATCAAACCACACAACTTAAACTTATTTTGGTACTGTAATTCGTCACAATCCATGTTTTGCCAACCATGCACTAACCACCCCATGAGCAACATTTGCCACTTTTGCTATCTTTTCCACACGGTTTTCTAACTCTAATACACACGAGGACTGTAGCATATTTTTATTATGCCTGGTTTGTTGTGTCAATGTTTGTATCAATATAATTTGCTGAGGTGTATACCACGATAGGCGTATTCACTACCGAATTCATTCTTGGCCTTCAAACCTCCTTCGATGACTCATCTTGTCATTTGTCCGCCAATCGCATTTAAGTCATGAATGCGACATGTGTTGACGTGCACGGTTATCATATGATGATATTTAAGCAAGGTCATGTTGGTAACACGCAGCATCAACGCGGTTTACCGGTTCCTTCGCATGATATTTTTGGTTTTAAGAATCAGTTCGTATATCAATCTCTGTCTGGGCCATTATCAGACTTATTCAGGTGTATATTTTTCACCAGGATATTTAATCCATGGTGCTTCTAGCACTTTTGGCATTTTTTTTAAAACCGTCTACCACTGAACTAGTATCAGTATTAATTACAAACATGAACTTGTTTGCTTCACTCGGAACACAAGACCCCTTGATTGCAAATGTTCCAGTATGGGTACGAGATCGAGTTGGATTTTCAGTAATCGTATTCATGTAAAGTTGCACATGATATGAAGACACGACTCCGTTATGCAACAATTAAATACTCAATGGCATCACGACACAATAAATGCATTGAATTTATTAGCTCCGCGTTGAGAAAAATCATTGATTCCCTTTGATTGATGTCTCTACACAGTCAGCACAAAAACTATCCAGTTATGTGATGGAACTGTATCTACAACTTCAGCCAGTTCGCTAGTCACTGGCCCTTGATACATCATGAAAAAAATCAGTTGTTTTTCAGTATCATTTTACGATGGATGGCATGGGATATATTGTATGTGATAGAGCCTCCGCTGATGATCAACCGTGTCATAATATTCTCAAAGATTTTACAGACCCGCTGATTGACTAAGCATCCACAAAAAGCAAACAATCGTTTAGTGGCAACGCCACCATTATTGGTTTCTTTTTCATAACAGATGGAGCTTTTACCATTGACAACTTGACATCTTGGATTGTAGCAAACATAATATTGTAGAATACGTCAACGGGATGCTTGAAAATCAAATGAATCTGATACATCTTTTTTGAATCTGATATATCTTTTTGACGAGGTCGACACAAATACGCATATTTAATCTTATTAAAATATATATAATGTATCCACGACAACTGTAACATGTTACTATTGACAGGCGATGCCTTTATGATAGGAGAAATACCATCATCATAATCCGTTTTCTGCACATACATTTCAGATACTTCGTTCTGTCTAGTGTCTTGTGCCAATGCTACTGTCTGGTTATAAGCCATTAAAATTTCGTATTTTTTAACATCGATTTTAATAGTAATATTTATTTGAAGTTTGTACACGGGTTGAGATATATGTGTGTTTTAGTTTGCATTCTAATATACTACTAATTGTGTCAAACTTAGCACCCTGTAAAACAAAATACATCTGCAAAATAAACACCACAATCTATGTCCTTGATGGGTTTGATATATCCTTACCAGTTTCATGATTTTAAATGACGTGTAACTTATCATTACTTTAGCAGATGCAGGATCCCGACAATGTTCTTGTACAGTATGTTTTTCTGTACCGTTACCGATTATTAAGTTTATCTTCATTTATTTGGTCAATTCGCCTTATAGTTTGTTTGTTTGTTCGTTGCTTTCATAATCTAAAAATACACAACGTATTATATATAAACATTTATTTCTGGTGATAATGCTTTATCTCATTAAGTATCACCCATGCCTGAATTTGATTAAGTTACAATTAATTGTATTCAATTTATTCGAAGGACAAAAGTAAGGATCTTTTTCACTGATGGCCAGCGCACAGTCAAGTTATAATTATATGCTGTATATTTAGGAATACAGTCGTAAAATACTTCCTTCGTGGTTTGCTCGTGAGCGGCAAGAAAAAAAATGTCTGACCATTTCTTTGTGGTGAACAAACAGTAATTTAGATACATCCAAATTATTATTGTTGATTTGCTTGTACTCCTTTTCCCTTTCTCCGGTGCCATCTTGTAATTGGCATCGATTGTACATGTCTTGAATATTTTGCATTTCCCTTTCTTTCCTATCTTTAACCTATTTATCACTGAAACATTTTAAAGCAGACTATATAGCTCTATAGAACCTTTCCACTCCAGATTTGTTGGCTTAAGAAGCAAAAGCTGGTCATTTACCAAAAATCCCTAAGATTCCCCTTGCAGAACAGTTTCCTCATCAGACTCTTTAGCAGGATTTCCCTTCAATTTAGTACAGTTTAGTTTAGTCGCCTTTACTTGTTTATGTATCTGTTATGTTTGGGAAATTTAAAGTTAATAAAGATATCATCAATAGTGTTGTTTGTCAGCATTGAAAAAGTAAGATGCTTCTTAATGTGCATCTAATTAGCATCATGTATATTATAGCTGTCTTTAATTTTTGCAAAATGTAAATCAATAGTAATGACACTCCTACTTATATACAATCTACAAATACGTATACACACACACACACTCACAAGACGTCGATTCTGTAATAGAATCTTGATAATAGGGGTCAGAGATAATAGTTTAATACAAGCAATATAGTTTAGAGAACTTAAATTCGTACTCAACGGAGTTTCGAAGCCAGGTCCGCGAGTAAATGGCACCCATCGCTTCGCCTGCATGCACCAGCCCATTTACTGTCACCACTAAGCACGCATCACCAAATCTTGGCCTATGTTGTTTGTAGAAGGAGCAGATTTATATATGCTAGCATACATTGTTTTTAAGGGACATTTACGATTAAAACAAGAAATATTGACTAGTTTTTTTCTTCCTATTTTAAGCTACTATACTAACTACCATCAACCCTGGTTGAATCTGCCTGACACTGAATGCCTAAGAAAGAGTTGCAGTTCGGACAGTGAATGTTGCAGAAGGTATAACAAGTGTGACAAGTCGGCCAAGATCTGCATCGATTGTTGGTATGGTCACCCTTGCACTAGCACACGAGACTGTTGTGCCCAATTTCCATATTGCAACCGTCAAGCTGGCATGTGTCAGAACTGATGACATCTTCCATTTCGCCGCTACCTAAGTGGGATAACGTGTCTAGACATGAACACATTGAGGATTATTTGATGATATTTCTGTTAGAGAACAATCATTGATATTGACCTTATCTTTATTCTCTTAGCTTGATCTTTTGGCACAACATTACGCTCCTTACATTCTTTTTAAATACCCAACTCCAGTATATGCACAGGTTTAAAGTAGGTTTGACATATAACTGACCTATACGAACTAATGAATTCCCAACACTGGTTCAAAGTAGGTTTTAAATATAACTGACCTATACAGACTAATTAATTCCCAACACGGGTTCAAAGTAGGTTTTAAATATAACTGACCTATACAGACTTTTTAATTCCCAACACTGGTTCAAAGTAGGTTTTAAATATAACTGACCTATACAGACTAATCAATTTCCAACTCCAAAATAAGCACGCCTACTAAATATAATTTAAATTTGTTCGACGTGTACAAATGGATGAATACCCAACTCCATATATAAGCATACATGCTAAAAATTCATTAAAGTCATTTAAGTTATGCATATTGGCCATCTGCAAGTCGAAAATAAGCACGCCTACTAAATAAATATAATTGACATTTGTTTAACGTGTGAAAATGGATGACTACCCAACTTCATCTATAAGCATTCTTGCTAAGCAAGCATTAAATTTGAATTGAGTCATGAAAATTGACCATCACCAAGTCGAATATTAAATACACACACAAGGCATTATTTACACTCGTTTGGCTTATACAATTTGACGAATCATCAAATCCAATATAGGCAAGCCTATTATATATGTATTGAATGCATTGGCATATATACACAAATTTACAAATCCTTAACTCCAATATAAGCACGCCTTCTAAATGTACTTGAAATTAATTTGTCCTATATAAACCAACGATCCCTAACTCGATGCATAGGCACGCTTGCTAAATAGCACCTCATTGTCTTAAAATTAAATATTTAAAAAAATGTTTGGATTCCAATATTTGGTTCATGATGAAGTATTGTTTGAGAGAGTGGGTTAAAGCATGTCAGAATTTGTTCAGGACTTAACAATTGGTAAGAAAGCGACTGACCAACAGTTAGCAATATTGCTAGTATGAACCGTAAATATTTCGTAATGAGAAAGCATAACAAGCATTATTTGCGCAACAGCTGGCTGTATGTAACTGGAACTTGGGAATTCGTTAAATAACTTGCAAGCTATAATACCTCAAAAACAACATTGTATCTGTTGCATACAAGTCATACAAATCCTGTATTTCCTCTAGTGGGCCAGATAGGAATGTGTTTGACAGTTTGTTCCTGTGTTTCTAAACGTTAGCCGAATGGTCTGCGATTTTCATTATAGGAATCTCCAATCCTAATTTTACAAGAATAATTTTAAGGAATTAATCTTTAAATCCTTTTAAAATTTTAAAACGTGATGAAAATGAATCAGAAATTATCAGCATTAAAAGGATTGAAAGCAAACATTATAATTTGTAGTCATTCCTTTATTTATTAAAATAAATAGTACTGCGTATTATTGACCTAAGCATATTTTTATGTAGAACATGCTCTCGAATTAAACAACTGATTATTATAAAGATTCTATAGATAGCTATATAGCATTGACCATATCACTCGGTAATGTAAAGGTTAATTCATAATAGCACGTGACAGCTAAATATAATTCTAATTTCACCTAATTTTACCTCAATATTGAGGCTTCGTTACTTTAATGAATGGCGTAATAGTCTGTGGGGGATTAATTGAAAAATTTTCTCATTTTGTACAATTATGTTATGCTGCCAACAATTTAAGATGTTGATATTGAGATAAAAAAGTTACACAATTAGATCGGATTGTTTGGAAACCATTTAGTACACTGTTGTACAATTATTGCATAGTTGTATTATATTTAATTACTGTATGATACAATAATATATATAACCTTGAAAAGCATATTATTTGACAGAATGTACAATTATTTAGCCCTACATTAAAAATCAAACGAACTCTTATGACTATTGTATTTTTTTTTTGCAAAGATAAAAGTAATTTGATAATAAATGACTTCTGTTATTTTTTCTCAAACGAATACAAATATCCGTTTAAAAGAAACGTTATAATGAGAAATGTGAATAAACCTTACCAAATATTGGAGCTGAAATATATGACATTCAGTTGTAGAAAAGCATGCTGTATGTTTTTCATCTAAATATAAATATTGTATTTATGTTGAGCAAATACAGCATTTATGACATGGCAAATCATGGAAAGGAGCATTGTATGAGATTATTAACCTTGCTTAAATATTGTCCATTTCTATTTCTATATTGCATAGCAATGATAGCAGTGGGAAACATAAAATCACGTTAGGTCAACATTCTACAATACACGAGTTTCATTATATGATTAATTGGTAAAATTATTCAGCTGAAATTAACACACGTGTTACACACAGCTCAACCATATCTGTATAGCGTTTCCAGCATACCATGCAAAGTGCCTGATGTGTTTTCATACCATGCAAAGTGCCTGATGTATTTCCAGCAAGCCATGCAAAGTGCCTGATGTATTTCCAGCATACCATGCAAAGTGCCTGATGCATTTCCAGCATACCATGCAAAGTGCCTGATGCATTTCCAGCATACCATGCAAAGTGCCTGATGTATTTCCAGCATACCATGCAAAGTGCCTGATGTATTTCCAGCATACCATGCAAAGTGCTTGATGTATTTCCAGCATACCATGCAAAGTGCCTGATGTATTTCCAGCATACCATGCAAAGTGCCTGATGCATTTCCAGCATACCATGCAAAGTGCCTGATGTATTTCCAGCAATATACATTTGATAATTACCTTTAAAAATAAATATTTTACTAAAATGTAAAATAAAAAGCTAAAATGTACCATATACAATCAAAGAAGTAGATTAAATGTTATATAAATATACAATGAAATGAACCATCCATTCATTCTAGCAATTTGGGTATTGTGCAACTTGTGTATAAATAAAACATTCGGTTGTTATATCTATGCTGAAATTAAATTATGTAAACTTAATCTTACCATTTGTTGTTTTGCATCTTGAGTGAACGATTTGGTATACATAGTACACGACACATGGAATGTGATTGTTTATATGTGTACTGACACGACACACGGCACGTGATTGTTTACATGTGGAATGACACGACACATGACACGTGATTGTTTATATGTGTACTGACACGACACATGACACGTGATTGTTTATATGTGCATTGAGTAGGTGCTTGACTATTCTTCGTACAATCGTGGCATCTGAATTAAGCCCCATCATTCCAAGCGTTAAGTATAATATGATCGATTTTTATTTTCCTAAAGACCCCTTTACACAATGAGCAATAAAAATTCATCCTTATGGTGAAATCCTGTGTTATTCCTTTTATGTTTATTTTGCGCAAATGACACTGCACAGCAAGATACTTATCTCAAGAACCGCAATATTAATTTCAATATTTAATCAAGGCTACTTTAATTCGCGATAGATATAGATTACAAATCGTTCTTTGCGAATCATCCTAATGTATGCATGGCCGTAAGAGACAAAACCATTTTTTTGCGAGTCATCCTAATGTATGTATGGCTGTAAGAGATAAAATCATTTTTTGGGAGTCATCCAATGTATGTATAGCCGTATGAGATAAAATCGTACTTTGCGAGTCATCCTAATGTATGCATGGCAGAAAGTGATAAAATCGTTGTTTTGCGAGTCATCCCAATGTATGTATGGCCGTAAGGGATCCGAAATAACATTTCGACATGTCGAGTTATCACATTCATAATGCTAAAAGAAAATCAGTAAAATTGTTACTTAGGCAATAATACTAAACAAAAGACATAATATACTGAAATAAAATAAACAAAATATTTATATAATTTAAAATACTAAAAGAAATTCAATATAACATTTATATAAATCATAAATCTTGAAACAAAATCAATAATTTCTTTTATCTAATTCAAAATAATAAAGGAAAAGATTTGAGAGTTAATTAATCCGTAATGCTAGTAGAAAATCAATACAAATTATTTTCTAAATCATAATAAATAAAGAAAACAACATAAAATGGTTAATAATTTTGTGTAGCATCTAAACTTTGTACAGACGCGCGTTTTTTTTTTTTTTTAGGATAGCTGGTAATAAATACGTTAACACTTATGCTTAAACTGGTAAAATTGATAGCATGACAATTCTGGACAGTATAACTCAATTCTAGTTTGCGACTGGTAGACAGCCTAGATATACAGTATGACAATTCGGTATGACAATTCTAGGTTCTTACTTGTAGAAAGCCTAGATATACAGTATGACAATTCAGTACGATAATTCAGTATGACAATTCTAGGTTCTTACTTGTAGAAAGCCTAGATATACAGTATGACAATTCAGTATGAAAATTCAGTATGACAATTCTAGGTTCTTACTTGTAGAAAGCTTAGACAGTATGTCACAATTCTAGTTTATGAATTGTAGACATCCTCGACAGACAGTTTTTCACGATTTTAGTTTATGAATTGTAGACATCCTCGACAGACAGTTTGTCACAAATCTAGGTATGAATTGTAGACATCATCGAGAGACAGTTTGTCACGATTCTAGTTTATGAATTGTAGACATCCTCGACAGACAGTTTGTCACGATTCTAGCTATGCTCTAAACGGTTAAGGTTTGCAGTATGATAATTCTGGTTTTATGACTTGAAGACAGCCCAGAAAGACAGTATGGCATAATTCTAGTCTATGACATGTAGACAACCTAGATAGACAGTATGGCATAATTCTAGTCTATGACTTGTAGACAGCCTAGATTGACAATATGGCATAATCCTAGTCTATTACTTATAGACAGCCTAGATTGACAATATGGCATAATCCTAGTCAATTACTTGTAGACAGCCTAGATTGACAGTAAGGCACTATTGCAAAGAATCTCAGCATGTAGAGAAAATTGATATAATATAATTTTCTTAGAAGCTTCATTGAAATAAACTGCTTAGGTGCTGAACGCTGAAAACTAAATGAAATATTTTAATTTCAATATTGTCACTAAAATTCTTTTTAATTATGACATTATGTGAATTTGCATAAATGTATTGTCTACTTTAAATTATAGGAATATAACATAACAAGAGACCCACTCATAATTTCAATAACTTCACGTTTTACCTGAATGTTGTTTGTGCTCAATCTTTATGGATAACTTGGACATTAGAACAGCAAACTTAATGAAGAACTTGGACATTAGAAAAACAACCTTTATGGATAACTTGGACATTAGAAAAACAACTTCTATGTATAACTTGGACATTAGAAAACTAACCTTTATGGATAACTTGGACATTAGAAAAACAACCTTTTATGGATAACTTGGATATTAGAAAAACAACCTTTATGGATAACTTGGACATTAGAAATAAACAACATTTATGGATAACATGGATATTTAAAAAGCAACCTTTATGGATAACTTGGACATTAGAAAAACAACATTTATGGATAAATTGGACATTAGACAACAACCTTTATGGATAACTTGGACATTAGAAAAACAACCTTTACGGATAACTTGGATATTAGAAAAACAACCTTGATGATAACTTGGACATTAGAAAAACAACCTTTATGAATAACTTGGATTTTTAAAAAGCAACCTTTATGGATAACTTGGACATTAGAAAAACAACCTTTAATGGATAAATTGGATATTATAAAACGACCTTTATGTATAACTTGGACATTAGAAAAAGAACCTTTATGAATAACTTGGACATTAGAAAAACAAACTTTATGGATAACTTTGATATTACAAATAAACAAATTTATGGATAACTTGGACATTAGAAAAACAACCTTTATGGATAACTTGGACATTAGAAAAACAACCTTTATGGATAACTTGGACATTAGAAAGCAACCTTTATGGATAACTTGGACATTAGAAAAACAACCTTTATGGATAACTTGGACATTAGAAAAACAACCTTTATGGATAACTTGGACATTAGGAAAGTAACCTTTATGAATAACTTGGACATTAGAAAAACAACATTTATTGATAACTTGGATATTAGAAAAACAACCTCTATGGATAACTTGGACATTAGAAAAAAAACCTTTATGGATAACAAGGACATTAGAAAAAACATCCTTTATGGATAACTTTGACAATAGAAAAACAACTTTTATGGATAACTTTGACAATAGAAAAACAACTTTTATGGATAACTTGGACATTGGAAAAAAACAACCTTTATGGATAACTTGGACATTAGAAAACAACCTTTATGGATAACTTGGACATTAGAAAAACTACCTTTATGGATAACTGGGACATTTAAAAAAAACCTTTATGAATAACATGGACATTAGAAAAACAACCTTTATGTATAACTTGGACATTAGAAAAACTACCTTTATGGATAACTTGGACATTACTAAAATAACCTTTACGGATAACTTGGATGTTAGAAAAACAACCTTTATGGATAACTTGTACATTAGAAAACAACCTTTATGGATAACTTGGACATTAGAAAAACAACCTTTATGGATAACTTGGACATTAGAAGACAACCTTTATGGATAACTTGGACATTAGAAAAACAACCTTTATGGATAACTTGGACATTAGAAAAACAACCTTTATGGATAACTTGGACATTATAAAAATGACATTCTATTACGGAAGTACCCATTTATAATTTTAAATAACAAGCACTTTAAAGTCATGGAAAAATCAGTTATAGGATATTATGGTGGAAAAAAGGGCTGGGGTCGATAAACATTTGAAGATACTTAGATTTGTTACAATGAACAATATATATATATATATATATATATATATATATATATATATATATATATATATATATATATATATATATATATATATATATATATATATATATATATATATATATATACCAGGACCATACTGCAAGTCAATTGCTTGCTAGGCGGTAGACTAGATGTTGCTTTTGTTCGTGGTTGTGATGTTGGTTCGAGGGGCATTTTGCATATTCGTTTGTTTAAATTCTTCAAAAGAGTCGCGTTAAATGGAAATGTACAGTTAGATTTATTCCAAACTTCTTCCCTATAGAAAGTTGAATTTCACATTATCGTTTCGTACTCCAGACACGACCAACCATACAGATGAACCTTGGTTTATGTTCAGGACTCTTCTCTTAGACATATGTATCCACTTCCATCTTCTCCAAATATTTCAGCCCTACAATTTTACAACTCAAATATAATACTGCACCAGCATATATTTCGTTAGCATACTTTTTCATTGTTGCGGAAAAGAGCGCTAAAACCGAAGATACAAAGGAAGAGAAAAGCCCTTAAAATATAACTTTTTATGTTTCGATTTACCGATGGTCGGAACCTATAGAAAAGAAATATCTTTCCTGATAAACTTCTCATGGAAAGTGTTACGTATCGGCTAGTTCAAAGTAACAAAGGAAGAGTGAAGACTACAAGCTTTGTAAATTTTAAGAAAACTAATTTACATTCCTAGAATACATGAAATAATGTAAATATTTTAAACAAGACTTACGGTTTACAGAAATGGTCCAAATTATTTGTTCAAAATAGAAATACAAGTCCTGTAAAAAGTTCTTAACAGTATGAAGTGACTAAGGTTCCGGTCCAAAATGGCGGATGACCACGTCAGACGAAGGCTAACAGAAAAATCCATAATTTACACAATAAAGCACAGTTTGTATTGTCACATTCAGTAATGTTGTTCTCCAGGAAAACAATTATTTAAAAAAATGAAATAAAATAGCTCCTTTAACAAGACAAATTGTTCTACGTAGACATACGAAGAGACAATTTCTTCTAGCACAAAATAACTTTGTTTTAGGTAATAGAAGTTGTATAACTTACTTTATTACTCTACGACTGTGTATGACTCTACTACGACTGCCTGTCCGTGACTGTTGACTCTCTACTAAGACTGCCTGTCCGTGACTGTTGACTCTCTTCTACGACTGCCTGTCCGTGACTCTTAACTCTCTACTACGACTGCCTGTCCGTGACTGTTGAGTCTCTACTACGACTGCCTGTCCGTGACTGTTAACTCTCTACTACGACTGCCTGTCCGTGACTGTTGACTCTCTACTACAACTGCCTGTCCGTGACTGTTAACTCTTTACTACGACTGCCTATCCGTGACTGTTGACTCTCTACTACGACTGCCTGTCCGTGACTGTTGAGTCTCTACTACGACTGCCTGTCCGTGACTGTTAACTCTCTACTACGACTGCCTGTCCGTGACTGTTAACTGTCTACTACGACTGCCTGTCCGTGACTGTTGACTCTCTACTACGACTGCCTGTCCGTGACTGTTAACTCTCTACTATGACTGCCTGTCCGTGACTGTTAACTCTCTACTACGACTGCCTGTCCATGATTGTTGACTCTCTACTACGACTGTCTGTCCATGATTGTGTACGACTTACAAAAATCTCAAGATATAAATGAAGCTAATGCGTTGTTCGAATTGCACGCACACGAGTACGCTTGCAATTACGTAATACTTCTAGATATTAGGAAAGCCTGACCCAGCATCAGCAAATCATTTTCATGGCTATTCCTGACTGTTTACTTGAAATTAATTTGTTATCATACACAACAGGTGCTCGCATGAGTTACATCTACGAACCAAGTAAACACTGTTTTTCAAAAACATGATAGACTAATATTAATATAATTATATTAATAATTTTATTTAATAAAATGAAATGAATTAAAAAGATTTATATAAAATTTATTTCTTAACACACACTTTTAAACTACAGGGTCGTAGCGAAAGTAATACATCCATGTATAAAAAGAAACCAACAAAGAAAATCTATCTAATAGAAACAATCCAAGTGTACTAGCACACCTACAATCAAATATAGATAATTAGACATTTAGTGGGCACCCCACAATAAATGCTACTAATGAACATTAAAAATTTAACTCATATATATATATATATATATATATATATATATATATATATATATATATATATATATATATATATATATATGTGCGTGTGTGTGTGTGTGTGTGTGTGTTTGGTTGCGTCCCTGTGTGATATCTTGATCGATCATTCCTTAAACATACATATTATATTTAGAAAAAAAATTATGAATATGAATGTTGATAAATAACTTAAAACTGGATTGCTTTTGTGACGGCAAAAAACAGTAACAACTTTGCCTATTTATCAAATTTACCAGATTCCCCTTTTATTGTTCTGTAACCAACAAATTTGAGAGAGGTGAACTCGTTTTAGAGGATTAAAAGTTAAAGGATTACCTAAAAAGTAGCTTTAAATAAGATGGATGGGAGGAGTGCAAAACTTAAAAATAAGAAACTAGGACAGTAGTTTTCTTTGTCAGTGACGGACGAAGCTCAGCTGAATATATATTATTTTAGTTTGTGTAACGTAATAAAATATTATCAATTATCACAATATTGTGAATGTACGTTGATTTAACCAAACAATAGCTTTATGAAGGAAAGTATACATTTTGTGAATACTATATGCCTATCACTTGCCGCTGTCATGGAATTGTACAAATATATTTTTTTTAATTCGTGTAATCCGGATTATTTTCTTGTGTACAATATATATATATATATAGTACAGATATATATATATATATATATATATATATATATATATATATATATATATATATATATATATATATATATATATATATATATATATATATATATATATATATATGGACACGTCTATGAACAAATTATGTGTAGACACATGTCAACTAACATTTGTATGGACACACACACACATATATGTGTCCATACATATTTGTGCAAAGATTTGTTTATAAATCTGTCCATGGAAGTTATCCATATATATCGATATAGAAGTGTCTGTGCATTTGTCCATAGACTTGTCCCTACATTGATATATACATGTATCTGTATAATTGTCCATAGAGGTGTCCATATATTTGTATATAAAATTGTCCCTATATTTTTATCTGGCTGTGTCCATACATTTGTATAGGATTGTCTCCATATATTTGTCCATAGTCGTGTCAATACATTTGTATATACATATGTCGGGATATGTCAGTAGACGAGTCCATACATTTTCACATACATGTTTCTATACATTTGTCCACACAAGTATCAATGCATTTTTCCATAGACACGTATATACATGTGTCAATACATTTGTCTATAGACACGTGTAAACATTTCTATACACCTGGGTCCGTATATTTGTCCATTTGTAGATTGGACCATACGTTTGAACATATAGCTGTCTATAAATTTATCCATATAAATAAAGACATGTGTCTACATATTTGCCGATGTCCTTAAATGTATCCATACAAGTGTCTATACTTGAATTCCAGTGTACATACCTATGTCCATGAATGTGTCCAAGGAATTTTAGATATATTAGAATACAGCTTATTCTGGCTACAGTCAGGGTACAGTAAACATGCCAAGCATGCAGTACATCAGAACTGTTCTGTACCTTCCTTCTCAATAAGCACTTTACATACTAATTTTCTTAATATATCTTTAAACTTTATCTGATCTCTCTGGGAACAAACACTCTTCATTGGTGTCCATGTTGTAACTGCTAAATGTTCTTCCTTAGGATACCACCATGAATCTAGCTGTAAAGAATACAAATCATGTGACGAGCATAGTCCTTTCAAGTTAACTGGATCTCTACAAGGGACCACATATGTCTGAGATCAAAATTAAAATAAATGTAATAAGCTGACAAAGAACAGTGCAAAACAAGTATCTAATAAAACTGAGAGCCGTCGACTCTTAATGAGTCTTTTCCAAAGGCATAAATAAAACATAGCCAAGAAAAAGAAATTGAACAGAAAAACCGTAGTATTCGCAAAACTTTACATCGCTCTTTCTACAGGAATGAAACTTTTAAATGTATTTTGTTTCAACTATTTTATATGAAATTGTTACCGACACAGGGAAATATTTGTATAATAATATATTTAAAGGTTTGTATAACAAACCGGTAGAAAAATCCATGTAACGTTTTGGAAACACTAAGTTTTTTCTGTTTTATTTGCTTGTTTTGTCTATATTTTATGTATGCCTTGGAAAAGATTCATTCAGAGTCGAAAGCGCTCAGAATAATTAGATACTTTTCTGCGGCGTTTGTTGTCAGCTTATTACACACACACACACACACACACACACACACACACACACACACACACACAATACAGGTGCCTGTTTCAGATACTTATAATGCAAATATATCTCAATTTGTTAAGATTAAGACTTAGTTTTTGAGCAACATATTTGCCTCTTTTTTGGTACACGAATAATTACATTTCTGTTCTAAAGCAAAATATAGTCGATCAACATTAAGTAAATTTGCTTTGTCACCGAATTTATTAGTCAAAATATCAAACTTTCCACATCCTTTCAAGAGTTCGTCTGAAGATGCTGCCTTAAACTGCAAACTATTGAAACATTTCAACTTGCCAAGTATCACGTGGTTTTCGTATTTATAGCTTTGTTGCCGAATGCTTCTACGATAATTTGGGGACCGTATCCACGAAACGTATGTGCTACAACCGTAATGAAATCTTGGTTCTGTATATGTAACATTGCATTCGTCACGATACTTACTTGTAATATGACAATAATCTTTAACACGATCAAATAAAGTTCAGGCGTAAACTCCCCATCATAAATATGACATTATTTGCTGAAGCGAATGCAGCTCATTTAATTGTAAGCGGTCTCGTTGTTACATTGAGAAACATCATGATGGCATAATCCTTGTTGTAAATATCGTTTTGCATAAACAGAACAAGATTGGAACCACTATAAAATTTAACAAATTTCGATAAACGTTTCTCAACGTCACAGGCGAACTTATACATTGCTCTATTTGGAACATCCAATTTTCTTGTCGAGGATTTACCAGAGTCATTTCTTACTCCAGTGATGTCCAACCACGGGATGATTTTAAGTGACCCGCCAGAGCTCGAGAAAATTTGTGTGCATTTATGTGAAAAAAAGTCAACAGCCTACTTCCATGATATATTTTCTTAAACTGGTAATTACGTGAGCTGGGATCAACAAAATCAAACATAGCTAACACCATCAATTGAATGATAGTGAAAAAGAACCAGTGAGTTAGTATATTAATTTGCTTTTAAGATTTCTGCTATGACTCTCTGCTTGAAGAAAATATATCAGTGGCCCATGGTGTCAAAAAGGTTGGACAGCACTGTTCTACTCCTTGCACAGGAAGCAGATTCGATTCAAAATCAGATTATAAAAGGAACAATCATCTAGTGCTTGTAATTCGTAAACTGTAATATGTTTTCATCTTTCCCTGGCATAGATATTCGTTATACGCTAGAACAATATTCTAAATGACGTTCTAATACTAGCAGAGACTTACAGCCGCGCAAGTATCTGACGCATAACAATTTATGCTTGTCGTACCACCCAAGCTTTTAACGTTTATGATCCACGCGTAATGGTTTTATAGAGTAGCAAGTTTATTATTGCTTGTTTAGATCTCGAGAGATCTGATGTGGCTCGATCGCTGATGCATCATGGATAAATCTCTTGTGTATCATTATTAACTCCAAAACTATCAATACCTCTTGGTAAAGGTAAAACCTTTTGTTTCTTAAATTTTGTAATCTGATTCTCAGAAACAGGAAATACAATTCCCGTATAGTTTTGATGTCAGAATGACAAATGTAATTTGATATTATGTCAAACTATTTATCAACCGGGGAAAAAATCTGATATTAACATCCACTGGAAACAGTTTTTATTGTTGTTCTTGACACTGATACAACAGTTTTAGATATTTTTTTAGTTGGTAGATAAACCTATAAGACAATAGCAATGTAATATAATACATAGTGTGAAACCAAATTTATGTTATTTTATCGAATTCCATCCTGATCCCGATGTTGTGTATTCTTATATTTTACCTGTATCACCTGAATATATAAACTAACAATGACAGAAACTTTGATCAAATCAGAATTCGGCGTAATAGCGATGTAATGCAATGATCTTTGAAAAGGGAGTACGAAAAAAAAAACAACACTATCACTGACTTTACTGTTGTTTGAAATAAATTGAAAACATTATTAGATGAGAAGTTTGTTTCTAAAAGCTGACATTCAAACTTCTAGCAATTATCAAATCCGAAAATACTGTTGCTTTTTAGTCATGTTTTGTCACGAACAAACTTCGTTCGTTTCAACTATAATTGTATCCGCCTCATTTGACTAAACTTTTAATATCACGTTTTAGTTATAACTCGTTCTAAAACAAATATATATTGTTTTGTTAGATGAAGTTCTTGCTCATAGATCTTCCTGTGACATCTTCGCTTGCAAGATATGTTAGCTTATATGTCACTGGTATTGTTATTAAATTTTTCTCGCTGAGAAAAACTTCCTCAGACTATTTAGGGGTAAAGCCTTTTCCAAATTTCCATCAACGAAATTTTGACACAATTATCAACGTTAAATTTATGCCTGCGATACATGAAGTCATTTGCATGGATTTTTACAAAGTCATTTGGTGAAATTCAAACTGTTCTGTATTTAAATTTTTTGTATTCTGATATTACATAAATGTCGTCAAAACGCAGTCAATAATATTTGGGTGATGGATAACAAAATATACTTTTTGACCTCTTGAGTAAATAGGCATTTAACGTTCCTGTTGCTTCTTAAACTGGCTCCACTATAACATGCGTTAAGAGATATAATACCTATTACAGCTGTCTGAATGCTAAAGTCAAATAAGACAATGACCGAACATAGATCAGAGTTGTGTAACAAGCAATTGGAGCAGTTTCTAAGACAAAACAACATAACAAAATATGTTAGCCGTAAAGAAGAAAATCGTGTTGTTGTCGATCGAACACGTTAATCGTACTATAAAATAATAACACATATACAAGCAGCTTACAGTAGGAAACGCCAACCGACTATAGGATGATCTGCCATCAATAGTGTCCGACTATTAACTTTGAGACGATATTCCCAAATAAACTAACTACGATTACTAACTTTGAGACGATATTCCCAAATAAACTAACTACGATTATTAACTTTGAGACGATATTCCCCAATAAACTAACTAAGATTATTAACTTTGAGACCATATTCCCAAATAAACTATGATTATTAACTTTGAGACGATATTCCCAAATAAACTAACTACGATTATTAACTTTGAGACGATATTCCCCAATAAACTAACTAGGATTATTAACTTTGAGACGATATTCCCCAATAAACTAACTAGGATTATTAACTTTGAGACGATATTCCCAAATAAACAATGATTATTAACTTTGAGACGATATTCCCCAATAAACTAACTACGATTTTTCTGTGATAAATATTTCGTTGCTTTATCATGTTATGCAAAATGTCTGATAAAACTGACTTTGTTCAGGTACTGACGCGTAGATGAAGATTTTAAGTAATAATTTCATTCATAAGATCTATGTGACGATTTGATTGATCAGTAAGTGTCATCACGATCGATATTTGATTTTCGACAGTGATAGTATGGTATATTATCTGCCTACTTGCATTAATGAACTCTGTGGAACATTAGGGCAAAACGAATAATTTGTCCTTGGCTACTTCTTTCTATGTATGACCCAGTTGCAATACAAATAGCATTCTGTTTACATCACTGATTTTGATGGGTGACATGGACTATACAATTCATATAGACGGTAACTTCAAAACATTCCATGCTAACATGCTTAAGTTGCACATCAAAAGATAAAGAGAATGCCGAAAAGGTAGTTGTAAATATCACTTGTACGGTGGTCTTCGATGAAGACGTAGTGGACACAGAAATCGAGGTTTCCATTGAATGTCACATGGGTGATGCGAATAAAGGGGTAGGTTAAGTCAGTGTGTGTAATGAGTTGACCAGAGATCAGCGTCAACAAATTAACGACGTCTTGGAAACATACTCACCGATAAAAAAAAGGTTGTATAACTTTGAGAGACCTCAGAATTCATCTACATAAGACGGACTCCATTATAATCAAAGGTTATCCGGTACAATACCATGCACGAGAGGCAGTTGACTAGGAAATGAGTAAAATGTTAGATTTTGGGATGATTGGATCCCCAACTAGACATATTCTTCACCCCTAGTGCTAGTCAGATAAAAAGATGGGATTAACCGATTCTGTGTCGACTTCGACATTTAAATAAGATCACGGTGTTCGATGCAAGACCAATGCCAAATATGGTGGGTCTATTTGCAGATTTGTCGGGTAACCGATGGATTTACAAATTTGACATGTCCAAGGGATATTTGCAGGCTCCCATTGTTCAAGATAGCCGTGCAATTACAGCATTTGTGACACAGAAAGGACTATATAAGTTCAACGTAATGCCATTCGGGTTAATGGGTGCCAGGGGAACGCTTAATGCGCAAGTTGATAAAAGGTTTAGCAAGTGTTGATAGCTTCGTGGATTGCATATTCGTGTACACGAATACTTGGAGTGAGCACATGTCTGTCCTGACGGATCTCTTTGATAGATTCCCCGGAACGAATCTCACAGTGAGATCCGGTAAATGTAGTATTGGTTATACATATACAGATTTTGAGTATTTAGGTCATACTGTCAGTGGTTTTGAAAATTTCAAACCTCACCCCAAGCAAGTAGAAGCGCTTAAAAACGCACCAAAACCAGAAAAAAGGCACAAGTTCGTTCACGTTTAGCTCTGATTGGATTGTTTGTAAAGTTTATATCAAACTTGGCAGCTACCATTGCTAGCCCACTATATGATCTGACAAAGAAGTGACCGGCAAAAAGAGTAAAGTGGGGACCGCCACAATATAGAGATTTTCTTGGGTTAAAAAGGTAAAGTGGGGACGGCCACAATCTAGAGATTTTCTTGGGTTAAAAGAGAAGTTGACCAATGCACCTATATTCATATTACCAAATGTTAGCAAACTCTTTATTTTAAGAACAGATGTCTCTGAAATACGGTTAGGAGCTGTTTTACTACAAGAGCAAGATAACAATAAGGTACCCAAACTATTCAAGTAGGAAATTACTACTCAGGGAGAACAATCAATCCGTCTTTGAGAAAGAGTACTTGGTCTTATTGGGGAAATGGGAAATATCCTGCGTATCTTTTAGGAAGAAATTTCATTCCAGAGATTGATCACCAACCCCTACTGTATTTGATCAAGGCCAAGATCGTCAATGCCGAATTGATGCGTTGGACGCTTACACTACACACTTATCTCTTCCGTGTAAAGGCAGTAAGAGAAGTTGAAAATATAGGAGCAGTCTACTTGAGATTGAAAATTTGGAAACCTCTTTACATAAAAAACCAATATTACTATACAGCATATTGCACATACTATACATGAGTATTTAACCATGATTACTATACATCATATTGTACATACTATACATGAGTATTTAACCATGATTACTATACAGCATATTGTACATACTATATACATGAGAATTTAACCATGATTACTATACAGCATATTGTACATACTATACATGAGTATTTAACCATGAATACTATACATCATATTGTACGTTTTATATACATGTGTATTTAACCATGATTACTATACAGCATATTGTACATACTATACATTAGTATTTAACCATGACTATTATCCACATTTATATGGATTTAAAGTTGATTTATTTCAAATGGAGATACAGGTCATTTTGATTTAGTCAGATAATGGACGTTCTCCATTATTGTCTTTGGCCATAAGGGTAAGTGTTATATTTATATTATATTTGATTTACGAGACCTATTTTCGTTTTTATGTCATATCGGGTAATGAGGCCTTTGCTACATTACAGTTGATTTATGAGATTGTATCTAGCAATGTATTTAAGAAACCATACAGTATCATATTAAGAATCTGTTTCAAGCAGTTTGTTATATTCTATATTTTGTTGCTTGTTTTTTTCTTTCCATTTTTTAACTCTTAATCATCTAGTTATTTAGACACTGTTTGAAATATTGTGCGGTTGAAAAACATTTTTCACCCACTGCTGCACTCACTGGTGATCTCCATATTTATATATGCCTGTGAATCAAGGACCAAAGCAGCTGACATAGAGAATAGGATGCAGGCAACAGAGATGACATACTTCGGAAAGATCCTCGGTTCTCATACAAAGACCTTGTCACCCATGACGAAATACGACAAAGGATCAGACAAGGCATTGGGCCACACGACGACCTCCTGAAAACAGTGAAAAAAGTAAATAGCAGTGTTAAGTGTATAAGGAAGATGAAAGAGATGCGGGCAGATAATAAGGTGGGAAGACACCCAACGTTCGAATCAGACAGGCTTGACACTGAGCGATTCACTAAGACGGAAAATGGAGAGGAATGAATGAAGCTGGTTTTTCGATCTCATGCGGTGACGCACCGGTCTACCAGACTACACGACTGATGATGATGATGATGATGATGATGATGATGATGATGATGATGATGATGATGATGATGATGATGATGATGATGATGATGATGAAAAACTTGTTTAGATTTTAAAACTGTAAAATCTCCACGATAGATCTTATCAAAAACATATTCACATACTATCTTATAATATTTGTCAGTGTCGTCAATTTCCATTGCACTTGCAGACTTTAAACCATTTATAGCTTTGTCTGATTTTGGTATACATTATCCAAACTGTTTAGAAAAATTGTGTTCATTTTGGTCCAAAATCTTAGTTTTCGTGTTATTTAAACTAAACATATCTTTAACCAAATTCAAAATATTCTAAAACGTATTTTTGGTATATGTTGTTTTTATATAATGTCTAACTATTAGTTAAATCTCACTATCTTATAATATTTGTCAGTATTATCGATTTCCTTTGTAGACTTTAAACCATTTATAAATTGGTCTGCTTGTTGTATTAATTATCCAAACTGTTAAGGAAAAAAAATCGTCTTCATTTTGGTAAATAATCTTATTATTTGTATTATTTGAACTAAACATATTTTTTTTATAAAAGACAAAGGCAAACTATTCTAAAAATTTTTTTTGGTATATAGTGTTTTTATATTTATTAACTATTATGTTTTGTTGGCTTCTTCAATTGTCTTTGTTTTCAATTTGTTCTCTCTTGCATCGTTTTATTTGCAAAAGCTTGTCGTGTATCATGATAACCAGATCGCTCATAAATATCCTGGCCAACTTTCTTTTCTCCTTCTTCAAGTAGTCCTAGCAATTCTTGTTCATTAAATTTTTCTCGTTCTTCCAGTGATAATTTATCAACAACGACATGTTTTCCAAGTACCTACTTTGTAATAGGCCTAATAAGTCTAGCTTTTAAGGTTTGTTGTTGTCCAGCACGTTCTTAACTTTGTTCTTAATCGCATCTCTTATAGACATATTTCTCAAGCTTTATCCGCACCTTGTATATTAGTGTGAATAATACATTAATTTTATACTTTTTGACCGTCTAAACTCCGCATCAAAAGATATACTTGGTATCTCTGACAATTTAACTGAATAAGAAAAATCTGTAATTTCCATGTGCGGCCTAATGGTACAGCTCAACAAATCTGTCTCTGAAGACATTACCACATTATTCTCGCGATATGTTTGCACATCAATCTTATCAAGTCCGTTAATATCACACGAGGTAAATTATAATCAACAAAAACACAACAGTATCTGAAAAACTTTCATTTGCAGGTGGGACCGGCGATAGAAACATGACAGGTAAGAAAATAATATACCTGGAGAGAACTAATCAAAATATTTCCCAGGCTGTAATTATCAACCAAACAAATATAATGCAAATTTAAAATAAATAAATCTGGTAATTTTGTACCAGGGACTATTTCATTAATCAAATCTAGTAAGATGGCAGGACAGACGTGTCTCCGAGTGAACAATAAGATGCAAACAAGTCTGATAGAATCTTTGACGACGTACTTGGCAGAGGATGAACATGTTAATTATACATTGGAGGTAAGGTGATGTAGAACACACAACTCGATAATACTCAACTGTTCAATGATAGCTTCGTAGCAAACTTAAAATTTGTATGAAAACATTATGTTATAAAATAAGTCTACGCAAAGACATGCAAGTCAGATATGGGAATCAATATAATAACATCAACTGCGTTTCTAACAAACAAGAACTACATCGATGAAATGTTCACCTGTTATAGTAAACGCCTGAGACACACTGACAGGCACGATACACATGGGTAAAATAAAGGAAACAACAACATGCTCTCTAGTAGCTCTTTTTGATCTGATAAACTAATTTTATATCAACGTGGCAGGAAAAAATGTTGACGGTGTTGACGGTGCATCAGCTGATGAACAGGAGCTACAATCACAGGTGCCATCGATATGGCAGCAAATAAAAGAAAACGTTAACATATGTTATGTTGCTGTATCTGATCTCGGAAAACAAACATTATATTGATAGTGTTGTTCGGAGCAAACAAACAAGCTAGTACTAACATCGGTTATATTGTTCAACTTGCTGAGTCGGCAATCATTGGGATTTTACAGCATCAACGCAATGCCATGATAATAATTCTAATTTTATTTTTTCGTTTAACAGCGTTATATCTCTAGGTCCCGAGTGCTCAACATATAAAGAAACAAGCAATTATAAGAAAACATATACAGCAGCTGTTGCAATTGTGAAGTTCCAGTTACCAGGAATATTAAATGATGGTGTCGGCCGAACGAAATATTGTATATTATAAAGATCGAAATATAATATTGCATGGACAACTCCGTACAGAGCAATGATTGTTTATATCTCAACGAGTAAACGGTTTGCTATCGCTGATGCTAACACGTTTAAGAAGTACATTTAC
>JAEAOA010002040.1:0-15000 GCA_016746295.1 Potamilus streckersoni | reverse complement strand
GACTTTCTCTTCCATACTGCCACTTCATTTCTATATCATCGATAAAGCGTACCCACTGGTATGGTGTACGCTCAACCGATGCTAAGAGCTTTCCCTCAAGTTTTCCCATGAAAATGTTAGCATACGAAGGGGCCATTTTAGTACCCATTGCAGTTCCATTGATTTGTAGGTAGTTTTCTTCATTAAATTCAAAGTTGTTGAGTTTTAGGACAAGCTCCAGGAGTTGGATTAAGAAGTGTGTGGGTGGATTGTTTACAGTTCTTGTTTCCCATGCTTCGCTGCTTGCCTGTAACCCTTCGTTGTGCGGTATGTTGGTGTACAAAGATGTGACGTCTAAGGAAGCAAGTAATGTATCTGGCAGTAATGGTTCACTAGCTTTGCTTTTTATGAGATAATCTGTCGTGTCTTGAAGATATGATGGTAATTTGTGGACATGTGGTCTCATAAAATGATCTAAATATTCTGATATCCTTTCTGTGGGGTGCCCGTTACCTGAGATTATAGGTCTGCCAGGGTTTCCTTGTTTGTGGATTTTGGGTAGAAGATAAAATCTACCTGCTCTTGGGTTTTCTGGGCTTAAGTAGTTTTTGGTTTGCTGGTCTATGTGTCCGCTTTGGTACGCCTCGTCAATAACATTAGTGATGATTTTTGCATATTCCAGCGTTGGATCATGGTCCAGTTTTTGGTAGAACCTAGCGTCACTTAGTTGTCTACTTGCTTCACTAATGTAGTCTTCCCTATTCATAACGACAACAGCGGAACCCTTATCTGCAGGCTTAATTATTATGTCTGTTCTGCTTTTCAGTGAGTGCAGGGCATCTGTTTCTTCTTTTGTCAAATTAGAATATTTGTTAGTATGGTTGATATGTCTGGAAAGGAAAGGAATCATACTGGATACGCCGCCTTAGAACATTGAAACCAAGCGGTCTAAACCAAGAAGACTAGAAAATGAAAACTATGCACTAGTAGAATTTAACATTTTCTAAATCTTCTTATCCTTCAATTTTTACTATAAGAATAACCGGTATAGAACCAAATATCCGGGATATAATCTACGTTACATATGTACACAAAGTAAAAATAGATGTCGCTTTGGCTTGTAGACTTTTAGGGAATTATACAACGTTTTCAGTTTCCGCAACTAGTCTATACAAGCTGGTTGTATTTATAGTTTTAGCACATGTGAAGATAGAAATGTAGAGGTTTACAAACGCAACGTTTTTGTGTTTATTTGTTTGTCGTAACTATGTTTTGTATTTGCCTTTGAAAAAGACTCATTAAGAGTCGAAAGCGCTTAGGCTAGTTAGTTACTAGTTTCGTACTGTTCGTCGTCAGTTTATTGCATCTATTTTAATTAATCCCTGACAGACGTGATCCCTTGGTGGATCCAGTACGCTTGAGAGGGTTGTTATTCGCCATATGAATTGTATTCTTTATATATATATATATATATATATATATATATATATATATATATATATATATATATATATATATCTATATATATATATATATATAAAGAATACAAATCATATGGCGAATAACAACCCTCTCAAGCCTACCGGATCCACCAAGTGATCACTTTTGTCAGGGATTAATTTAAATAGATGTAATAAACTGACTACGAACAGTACGAAACCAGTAACTCACTAGCCTAAGCGCTTTCGACTCTTAATGAGTCTTTTTCAAGGCAAATACAAAGCATAGTTACGACAAACAAATAAACACAAAAACGTTGCGTTTGTAAACCTCTACATTTCTATCTTCACATGTGCTAAAACTATAAATACAACCAGCTTGTATAGACTAGTTGCGGAAACTGAAAACGTTGTATAATTCTCTAAAAGTCTACAAGCCAAAGCGACATCTATTTTTACTTTGTGTACATATGTAATGCAGATTATATCCCGGATATTTGGTTCTATACCGGTTATTCTTATAGTAAAAATTGAAGGATAAGAAGATTTAGAAAATGTTAAATTCTACTAGCGCATAGTTTTCATTTTCTAGTCTTCTTGGTTTAGACCGCTTGGTTTCAATGTTCTAAGGCGGCGTATCCAGTATGATTCCTTTTCCTTCCTGGTTTCGGAACTCCAGCTGTGGTTGTTGGCAATAGCGATAAGTATTATATCACTGAAAGTGTGGCCAGGGGAGGAGAAGTGTTCTGCGACCGGGCTTCTGTACAGCTTTTTTGTCATCCAATCAGATCTATGAAGGTTTATCCTTATGTGTAGCTTTTCAGTTTCTCCCACGTACTGAAGGCCACAGATCTTACATGTGATGAGATAAATCACATTCTCTGTTTTGCACGTTTTGTTTGGACCATGTATGTTTAGTTTTTCTTTAGTCACTGTGCTAGTGAATGTCTTGGTCTCTATCATATGTTGACAGGTTTTGAATCTTTTATCGCCACAGGGTCCAGATTGACTAGGTTGGTTTTGACTAGCGATTGTTGTTAGCTTGGCCCTGACTAGGATGTCCTTTAGGTTTTTTGGTCTCCGGTAAGCTACTACAGGTTTGTTCGGGAGTATTAGGTTTAGTATGTCTGACGATTGCACGGTTGGCCAGTGGTTTGCGATCATTTTACCTACTTTGGGATTGTCTGGGTGATAGGTCAGAATAAATAGTATCCTATCAACCTTTTCGTTCTGTCCATATCTGAGTAGGTCATCACGGTTTGTTTGTTTGGCCCTTTGGATTGCCTCCGCAATCAGGTCTTTGTCGTAGCCTCGGTAAATTAAATGTCTAGCCAGCTCTTCAGACCTTTCTAGGAATCTTTCATCGTCGGAGCAAATTCTGCGTATCCTCAGTGCCTGGCTATATGGAATGTTCTTAATGCAGTGTTTTGGATGACAGCTGGTTGGGAGAAGATACTGGTGTTTGTCGGTTGGTTTCGAGTAGATGTCTGTGTGTAATTTGTTTTCCACCAGTCTGGTTGTTGCAAGCACTCTGTAACAAACACTAATGCAACTGTTACTAACACAGTAGTCAACATCTCCAATTTAGAACTTACTGATGCAGAAATAAAACTTTTATCGAAAGGTTTGAGTTTCTGTCCCCGTCCTAAAACATACGACAGAGGGAAGCTTAAAAATGACACCGAAGAATTCATCCGCCGACTAAGACTCAAAGCCCATTTTGCCTTGCAACCACCAAACAAATCAAAGGAAAATATAAGCTGCGACCAACCCACATTTAGAAAGAAAAGTAACTGGACCCCACCAAAAAGTTCAATTCCGAATCTGGAAGCCTTTATCAACTCGGTTGAAAACGATACTTCCAGACATACCAACCATACTAACAAATATTCTAATTTGACAAAAGAAGAAACAGATGCCCTGCACTCACTGAAAAGCAGAACAGACATAATAATTAAGCCTGCAGATAAGGGTTCCGCTGTTGTCGTTATGAATAGGGAAGACTACATTAGTGAAGCAAGTAGACAACTAAGTGATGCTAGGTTCTACCAAAAACTGGACCATGATCCAACGCTGCAATATGCAAAAATCATCACTAATGTTATTGACGAGGCGTACCAAAGCGGACACATAGACCAGCAAACCAAAAACTACTTAAGCCCAGAAAACCCAAGAGCAGGTAGATTTTATCTTCTACCCAAAATCCACAAACAAGGAAACCCTGGCAGACCTATAATCTCAGGTAACGGGCACCCCACAAAAAGGATATCAGAATATTTAGATCATTTTATGAGAACATATGTCCACAAATTACCATCATATCTTCAAGACACGACAGATTATCTCATAAAAAGCAAAGCTAGTGAACCATTACTGCCAGATACATTACTTGCTTCCTTAGACGTCACATCTTTGTACACCAACATACCGCACAACGAAGGGTTACAGGCATGTAGCGAAGATTGGGCAACATGAACTGTAAACAATCCACCCACACACTTCTTAATCCAACTCCTGGAGCTTGTCCTAAAACTCAACAACTTTGAATTTAATGAAGAAAACTACCCACAAATCAATGGAACTGCAATGGATACTAAAATGGCCCCTTCGTATGCTAACATTTTCATGGGAAAACTTGAGGGAAAGCTCTTAGCATCGGTTGAGCGTACACCATACCAGTGGGTACGCTTAATCGATGATATAGAAATGAAGTGGCAGTATGGAAGAGAAAGTCTGGATGACTTCATTTCAAAGGCAAACAACTTCCATCCTTCAAAAAAATTCACGGCAGAAATTTCCAACTCAAACCATGTTTTCCTGGACACAACAACCAGACTGGTGGAAAATAAATTACACACAGACATCTACTCGAAACCAACCGACAAACACCAGTATCTTCTCCCAACCAGCTGTCATCCAAAACACTGCATTAAGAACATTCCATATAGCCAGGCACTGAGGATACGCAGAATTTGCTCCGACGATGAAAGATTCCTAAAAAGGTCTGAAGAGCTGGCTAAACATTTAATTTACCGAGGCTACGACAAAGACCTGATTGCGGAGGCAATCCAAAGGGCCAAACAAACAAACCGTGATGACCTACTCAGATATGGACAGAACGAAAAGGTTGAGAGGATACCATTTATTCTGACCTATCACCCAGACAATCCCAAAGTAGGTAAAATCATCGCAAACCACTGGCCAACCGTGCAATCGTCAGACATACTAAACCTAATACTCCCGAACAAACCTGTAGTAGCTTACCGGAGACCAAAAAACCTAAAGGACATCCTAGTCAGGGCCAAGCTATCAACAATCGCTAGTCAAAACCAACCTAGTCAATCTAAACCCTGTGGCGATAAAAGATGTAAAACCTGTCAACATATGATAGAGACCAAGACATTCACTAGCACAGTGACTAAAGAAAAACTAAACATACATGGTCCAAACAAAACGTGCAAAACAGAGAATGTGATTTATCTCATCACATGTAAGATCTGTGGCCTTCAGTACGTGGGAGAAACTGAAAAGCTACACATAAGGATAAACCTTCATAGATCTGATTGGATGACAAAAAAGCTGTACAGAAGCCCGGTCGCAGAACACTTCTCCTCCCCTGGCCACACTTTCAGTGATATAATACTTATCGCTATTGCCAACAACCACAGCTGGAGTTCCGAAACCAGGAAGGAAAAGGAATCATACTGGATACGCCGCCTTAGAACATTGAAACCAAGCGGTCTAAACCAAGAAGATTTAGAAAATGAAAACTATGCACTAGTAGAATTTAACATTTTCTAAATCTTCTTATCCTTCAATTTTTACTATAAAAATAACCGGTATAGAACCAAATATCCGGGATATAATCTGCGTTACATATGTACACAAAGTAAAAATAGATGTCGCTTTGGCTTGTAGACTTTTAGAGAATTATACAACGTTTTCAGTTTCCGCAACTAGTCTATACAAGCTGGTTGTATTTATAGTTTTAGCACATGTGAAGATAGAAATGTTGAGGTTTACAAACGCAACGTTTTTGTTTTTATTTGTTTGTCGTAACTATGTTTTGTATTTGCGTTTGAAAAAGAGTCATTAAGAGTCGAAAGCGCTTAGGCTAGTTAGTCACTAGTTTCATACTGTGCGTCGTCAGTTTATTGCATATATATATATATATATATATATATATATATATATATATATATATATATATATATATATATATATATATATACATATATATATATATATAGTATTATATATATATATATTGTTATATATATAGTTATATATATAGTCATATATATATATATGTATATATGTGTATATGTATATATGTATGTATATGTATGTATATATGTATGTATATATATGTATATATGTATGTATATATATATGTATGTAGGTAGGTAGGTAGGTAGGTAGGTATGTGTGTGTATGTAGGTAGGTAGGTAGGTAGTTATGTATGTATGTATGTATGTATGTATGTATGTATGTATGTATGTATGTATGTATGTATGTATGTATGTATGTATGTATGTATGTATGTATGTATGTATGTAATGTATGTAATGTACATATGTAATGTATGAGAATTAATTACTAGGTTGTCGTGCGATGGTGTCTGCTACGCACACGCTTATATAACACCGACTCAGTGCCATCATTTTTTGGTGGTGCGTGCTTAGTCGTGACAGTATATGGGTTGGTGCGTGCAGGCAAGGCGATTGGTGCCATTTACTCGCGGACCTGGAATCGACACTCCATAGAATACGAATTTAATTGCTCTAACCTGTATGAAATTATTGCTTGTATTAAAACGTATATATATATATATATATATATATATATATATATATATATATTGTATGTATGTAGGTAGGTAGGTAGGTAGGTAGGTAGGTAGGTAGGTAGGTAGTTAGTTATGTATGTATGTATGTATGTATGTATGTATGTATGTATGTATGTATGTATGTATGTATGTATGTATGTATGTATGTATGTATGTATGTATGTAATGTATGTATGTATGTAATGTATGAGAATTAGTTACTAGGTTGTCATTCGATGGTGTCTGCTACGCACAGGCTTATATAACACCGCCTCAGTGCCATCATTTTTTGGTGATGCGTGCTTAGTCGTGACAGTATATGGGTTGGTGCGTGCAGGCAAGGCGATTGGTGCCATTTACTCGCGGACCTGGATTCGACACTCGGTAGAATACGAATTTAATTGCTCTAACCTGTATGAAATTATTGCTTGTAATAAAACGTATATATATATATATGTATATATATATATATAAAAATATATATGTATATATATTTATTTATATATAAATATATAGTGTATAGATAAATATATATATTTATTTATATATATATATATATATATATATATATATATATATATATATATATATATATATATATATATATATATTAGCAATGGCGTGGGATACGCATTATATCCTGACTGTCTAGCTAGGCAAGCATTTTTCTCCAAGGAGCATAAAACACTTATAAAGATAAAACCCTTACCAAAAGGGTGTTAGTCGCGACAGACTATTGACAGTGTGGTATCAGGAAAACATCAGGATGAAAAGAATGACATGTAGTGAACACTAAATCTTAGAGAAATAGTTATATAACGAACAACACGTTTTCGCGAGAAACGAAAAAGATTAATGATCGTAACCGTTTAAAGTATATATGATTTGAAGGAATCAGTTTGGCTGTAGAAAGGAATAGACACACACTGTTCTTACTCTTCTAGTCTTCTAAAATTTATTCAAACTATTCGTTTTCCAAACCGCATTTTATTTTGTTATGTTCTGTGTGGTTTTTAAGCATAGGAGCCACTAAGTGGCACATGCGACAACACAATTATTGACAGAAACTGGGCTCTTGTAGCAGGTAAGACCTACGTTTGTTTCAGTGAGGCTGAATTAATCTGTTTTGAAATTGTGCAAGTTATGCTGATCTGTCATTCAATATGAGTTATATTACTAGACTCAGAAACCTTTCAAGGTCAGAGAGCATCGTTCGAACCGAAATTGGTGGGCAAATTACTCTGGAGTTGGAGGCAATTTTAAGTCAGGCAAGAGATCTCAGGCCCACATGGGACTCTTGTTAAATTGCTGACTATATATATATATATATATATATATATATATATATATATATATATATATATATATATATATATATATATATATATATATATATATATATATATATATATATATATATAATTTGTTACAGAATTTAATACAATTCATACGCATTGCCTTTTACTGACTTTACGGATATATAAATGCAAAATTTTAGTTTTAAAGAAATGTAAAAACATATAAAATAAACATTCTTTCCAGTTTAATTAAGGCTAAGCAAGCAATTGTCATTCAAATAAACTAATTGGTTGACGAAACAACGTATTATTTGTACGTGTTACTGCACTGTTATTTCATATAATAAATGTACTTTTTTCAGCAAAGGACACAAAAAGTTCGATGTGCACCACACGAGCAAGTAAGGAGAGAGACATGGCTCCCACCGCAGGTAAGATCAATGTTTGTTTCAGTGAGGTTGAAAGAATCAGGTGTGAATTTACTTTTATAACAATTCATTCCCATTATTGTTATAAACACAGTAATGTCAAGCTACGATATTCCAGAATGCTGATCAGATTAAACTAAATATTCAATTTCTACAAATCTGTTTTACTGTTACTATATATTACTGCTTTGCTACCATTAGGTATGAACATGTAACTAATTTGAAGATGAATTTGTACTGGTGGTGATTCGAATCTTGCTACTCGATCAGCTCGTGATGTGTTTTCAGGCAATGCAGTCTATTGCAATTAACTTGGATTAGAATAATCTACATATGTTGCTGTGCTATAAACGAACAAACCGAACCAAACCAAGATATAGGAAGCGAGTCTATCAAGTAGTAGTTTATTAAGGGATCCAAGCCCTTTACAATGGTCAAGCACCATAGCGATTCTTACAATAATAATAATAATAATAATAATAATAATAATAATAATAATAATAATAATAATGTTGTTGTTGTTGGGTTTAACGCCATTTTTCAGCACAGGAAAGGCTATACATGGCGGCCAGTATTAATGATGGAGGAAGAAACCGGGAAATCACCGGAAAGAACCACCGACCCACGAGAAGCTACTGGCAAGCTCTCTCACATATCCACATTCGCCAAATCTTATACTCGAACCCACGCAGATAGAGGTGAGATGGCAGTGATCCGTAACGGACAGCGCTTTAGACCACTCGGCCACTCGAGGCCCCGTAATAATAATAATAATAATAATAATAATAATAATAATAATAATAATAATAATAATAATAATAATAAAAATAATACAGTACTTAACTGCATAATATCAGATACATGCATCCAACAGTGAATTATGTATCTTTATCATTGAACTACAGGTTGTATTGTGAGCACTATAAGGAAAAAGCTAAAGCTAAAGCTAAAAAATTTTCAAAGAAAACTAATATCATAGGGATGGAATGTGCGAAAGGGAAGAAAAAAGTACTGAGGTCAGCATGCTCTATGACGTTAAGACGAAACCTGTGGATAGATAGGCATGGCAAAAATGGTACCTGTATAATCGAGACACCCCTTTACTTAATAATGAGGATAACAGTCGTGTATACATAGTACTAAGAGAATATGGATTTCTGGTCCAAAGACCCTATCCCACCTCGACACAAAACCTATCCCACCTCCACACAAATATAAATACCCTATCCCACCTCCACACAAATACAAATACCCTATCCCACCTCCACACAAATACAAAGACCCTATCCCACCTCCACACAAATACAAATACCCTATCCCACCTCCACACAAATACAAAGACCCTATCCCACCTCCACACAAATACAAATACTCTCTCCGGAGACCCTCAAAACCCTATTCCGACCTGTTTGTTTCAGAAAAAATGATTGGATTTCTAGCAAAAATACAATTCTGTAATTTTTGTTTTTCAGATTAGCCAGAGACTCTATCCCACCATCACTTTATATAATCCCAAGTTTGTTTAAAGGAGACTGAAAATGAATTTTTTATGTATTTAATTCTTTACAAATTCTAATTCAACTCTAATGTTCATAAAAAAATATTGTGAGCGGATAGTGATTTTATTGCGAAAAAGATACAACGATTTCGTAAATTGCCGAGCATTTCCGAGCTTTTAATGAGACAACATGTCACGTGGTCCCGAGACGTCATACTAGCGAGTCTTCGAATATAAACATAAAAATAGATAGTGAGACAAATATCAAGCCGTACAATTTGAACCGCTTAAAGATGACTCTGCTATTGTTAACATTGATGATAATGAGAGTCTCAGTCTTCAGTGATGATCAAGATAACCCCCTTTACGGATGAGATGCAGATAGTTGTATTGTTAAGCAGAAACAACAATGAAATCGTCTACGCTGTATATACATAACACAAAATGTTGCTGATCAAATGTTTTAAATATTTTTTAATATATTATATTAATAAAATTGTATTTTATCATTTTCATGTCATTAGAGTAAGGCGCACTTCTTTGGTTTCAAGTCAAAATGTATTTACCAAATGATACATCAATTTATCACTAGAAAACGATTAATATCTTATTGGGAATCCAAAATCAGAGACAGGTTCACAAAGTTACCTTTGCGGAGTAGTTATCTAATAAATTTTCTTGCTTAATTTTTCTGTCATTTTTTTAAAAAAATAGTACTCATTCATTTCATCCAATATTATAACGTTCATGTCGAAAGATAGCATTAATTTATGTGTTGAAAGGAGATAAATGCAAGATGTAAACAATTGAATTCAGTGTTTTTATCAAGATATCAATTTTAAAAGAAAGAAACGAAAATATTAATTTGTGTACAACATATTGAAATCTCTAGTTATTGGAAGACAAAAACATCCAAATTTAAGTTAGTGCTTTGATATCGATTTGGATTGTAGGAGAAGCGTGGTCCAATCAATAATCATATCCTGACTATAATAGGACATTGAAATGAATTTAGATTAAGCATTATTATTGTTCAGATTTCACATGGTAATGGAAAAAGCCTAATTAATAAGCCAGTTCAATAGTTCACAATCGGATAGAAGCCGAATAATGTTTTATCTCATCATTCAATCAACAAAACCTTATTAAATTGCGTTGTGAAGTTGGGAACAAAGTAATTGATAATCACCCTAGGGAATTATTTAAATTAATTAAGTTCGCAATGTGAATGACCACTTACAACTGGAAGGTTATGGACAATGTATGATCCAAAAGGTCGTTACTTCGGAAAAATACTATCCACACACTCACACTCTATCTCCCCCCTAAAACTTGATATAAAGTTAAAGCTGTCCTTGACTAGCACGCAAGAAGCACGCGCGATTTTTAGACAGAAATCTTTTGACATTGGATGAAACAGTCGTGATAGGTCAGCCTCTAGAATATAAAAAAGGCTTTGGGCTGCTTTGGTCTCAGAGTGATTCCAGGCTCAAAAGAGTGTCATGTCTATTTCTTACAGATTCTTGGTACCTTCTCGTAGCCAAATGTTTCCCCACAAAAAGATGTAACCGTATCTACACCATCATAAGTGACACCTTATTCTTATGAATGCTGAACTTTCTTCCTTCTCGTAACGAGACACGAGCAGAAGGTTATGATAGAAAACATCTACACAACACGCCAGACTTATCTATCATAATATTTTAAATAAATAAATCTCCTAGCAGAGTCCATTTCTAACAAGACCTGTATAATGCAGCAAACAATACGGCTACAGTAGTATAGATTGTTTGTTTCAGTTTACAAAAAAACTATAGAATTGATGCATTAGCATATTTTCCATATTTATTAGATTGCCCATTATTGATATATTTTTATTTGAGTTTAATACAATAACTCCATTCGCTTCCATGTTAATTCCCTGCTCATTGTACTTTCTAAAAAAAAAAACATTACGTATAGACCATTTGCACGTACAGCTGGTTGCTTGATGCTAGTGTGATACTAACGTTATAAATTGGACCTGCTATTCTCTCCTGTTTGTGACGTTTCGACAAATTTGGCTAATTACCTATATTATTAATATATAATTATTCAAGTAATGTTCAGATTTTTTAGAACCACTGCAATAATACTATAGTAAAAAATAAAATTGTCACCAATTTACTTAAATCCCTTGAATGATCATTTCGAATGCTGTGTAATTTTCTCTACAAGCAAATTTGCATCTCCATTTCCGCAAAAGAAACTCGGCTATCGCCTGACATTTCTCTGCTGTATATGTAAAGTTTTAATCCCATTATTAAATTAAAAGAAGACATAAAACTATAATACCATGCATGATATGTGCCCCCCTCCCCAAAAATAAATAAATAAATAGTTCAGAATAAATATTTTCATTCAGTAAGCAAGTGTTACATGCCTGAAGACTTAAACCTATATACGTGGTAAGTTATAACAAAATAGGGAATCGTTTATTTATCAATTAAATTGTTTGTGCTTACATACACCCACTGTCCAACACGGTCCAAACGGTAGTCTTTTTCACAAGATAAATATAAGGATAAAGATTACTTGTTTACTTTAATAAAAACTACAGCTATTTTGCAGTTTAGCCACACCTGAAAAGAATATAAAAAAGTGCTTGTCTCGGGGGATTATAAGGTATATCGCAGGAAGAAATGGCACGTCCCTTGAGCACTCGCACATTGGGGCACGTAGGGTGGGTCAATAATCACCCTCACCCCAATTTCTATTGTCCGCCAGTTAATGCGAAACTTTGATTTTATACCAGACCTCTTTTATTGAAAATACTGCTACTGAAACTGCCAAAGAGAAAGTTTTTTATTATATCAGTTCCATTCACTATAGATTACCGTTTATACATACCACATGTATCCGGCATAGACTGAAAAGTTCGTTTTTGTTGTTTGTTTTCCTTTAAATTTCAATTGTTAAGATTACTGAAAATTGTGTTGTCTCGAAACATGACCGTGCAAGGGGTTTATAATCTTAATTTTCAGTAGAGCTCCCATCTCATTAAAATCAGATCTCAATTTCGCCTAGGGTTGCGGTGATTTGATTTAAATTGTACCGTGTTATGGCATGTATGTCAGCATCCTGAAATACATTTACCCATTTCCTCAGGCAAACATTTTTACCCCACAAGCCCAATGCGCACCTCACTTTGAATACAGTATGGGCCTAAACTATAGTTAGAAGAACGTTGGGTGGCAGGTTAATAAAATTATTTTTTTATCACTGCTACTGCTGGTGTAGATAAAATATATGTGAATTGATTGTTGCATTTACTCGGCTTTCTGCCTATGTTCGTAACTCACACGTTTAACAATTTTCCCAGGATTTAAAATATCTTTCATGCTGGCAACTGCCAATTAAGATGCAGAGTCGCTAGTATGACGTCACATCACGAAAGTAACCGAATAGGCCCAGAAATTTTGCATACGAGGTCACGGAAATTCAGCGCCTTGAAGATATGCCTATATTTATATATTGGCATTATGGTCGCAGATAATACTTCAGAACAAGGTTTAACTCTAAAGTACTTTTATTATTATTATATATTTATTTTGATTTCTGGTCTCCTTTAAGGTTTCTTGGTCAGAGACCCTAGGCGGTTTCACGTTATCGATATTAGTTCAGTAGACCAACTGGATTTCTAGGTCATATTTTATCCTGGAGCTTAGACAAAATTACATACTCTATAGTTCGCCCTATTTTTTTTGGGATGTAACTGTTTTCATGTCTGCTAACTCTCATCGGTAAAATATCTTTCAACATACTGTCAATAATATAAAACTCGCGTATTAAGTCGTCCATATCATATTTTACTCCTTGCAAATAAGATCGTATTTGATCAAGTAATCTTTTATAAGTAATAATTGCTACTTTACAAGAATTATTTTTTGTCTCAAGTCTTGGTTCATTTTTTTTTCTCCACAAGCTGTTGAAAGAGACACAACTACGCCAGATATAATTAACATAAACGGATATAATGACGCCAAGTTTGAAATTATGCTGATCATTTGTGGTTATTTTACTGTAATACTTATAATATTGTTTTATACAGCAAAGATTTTTTTATGATAAATTTATAATATTGCGTTAGTGCGTCAACATCTTGTCTTGAAATTTCTTCTTAAATATGGTTGAAATCAAATCGATGATCTGTTATTTCATTATATAATTTTTTATACAAAACAAAAGTCGCAGTACCAAAAATTTAATCACGAAAATCACGAACAACTCCGTATCAAGTTTGCTGATGATGCATCGCGAAACATATCTCGGACGTTTATGTACCTTATAGAGGCTATTCAAAAATAGCAAGACGCAGAGAGTGGATCGCAGATATCAGTAGAAGAATTTCCATCAATATATTCTATCTTCAATTTTAACGTTTCAAAACACTCTGATCAACCTATCAGATCGACTGCTGATACTAAAATTGCATGGACGCTTGGCAGGATGCCAGAAAAACAATACAACGTGTACGCGCTATTTGTCAGTTAAAACATTTTGACAATCGATGCGCCTATGAAAAAATTGACTGTACAAGTATAATATGTGTGACAAAAGTAATATAATGGAAAACGGAATACACAACCATCGAAATATACCTAACGTCAGGACAAATTAAAAAGTCAGCAGCGCTTGCCAAACGTAATACTGTTTCTTTAATGATGTCTCCGGAAATTTTATCTCCGACGATGAAGTTGTTGACTAGAGTGACTACGGGAAAAGTAATGATAACTCGATAGCAAATTAAAACTCTAGATCGGGGAATATAGTTTGTGCTAAAATTATCAACTGCACAAATAACAACCATTTCTAACGGTATGACAGTCAACGGTATATTTCTTAGACCAGGATTTTCTGTAATAGCTAAAACGGTGATACCCAAAATGTTGCTAAAACTAGGAACATTAGGGCTGGCAGCCGCTTCTCGATCAGTATCAGCTGAAACAAAAACAAAGCAGTTTCCGGCCACGGTTTCACACAAATCTGTCGTCAATAGCTAGGGTATTACACTACAGTTTTAGTTAGTTAGTGCCCATTACTTTTGCCGAGGTATGGGCCTCCCACAAATGATCGCCAGAGATTTCTGTCCTTTGCCATCCTGTTTAGCTGTTTAGCTGACTCCAGGTGTGACCCAAGCAGCAGGAGGGGTGAACCCTACAAATTTTTGCGACAAAATCGATTAAAGCCTCAGAATGCCAAATGGAGCCTTCCTACGAAATCTCATATTTTAACCAAAAAAAAAAAATAAAGACCCCATTTTACAAATGGAGCCTTAGCGATTTTGTCGCAAACACATTGTCATAACCACCCTGGAAATTGCTGCCATCTACGTCGCAAATATGTTGTCATCTCACCACCCCTGCTGCTGATTAATACAAATTATTTAACCAAATATTTGATCAAGTCCAATACGTTATCGTGACCGACGGTCTTGTAAATTTATTGTTATAAATCCATATGGGACTGACTGAGCATGACTAAAGTAATT